>CAEGAE010071331.1:0-11228 GCA_903067095.1 Girardinus metallicus | reverse complement strand
TATATATATATATATATATATACCCTTTGTTTCATGTTTCTGAATATATTTATTAGCCTTTCAAACTGATGTGAATTAGATTTTTCCCACACTTTTCTGAAAATGGAAACATTTTCAACATTACCCAACTGATGTATACATAATCACAAGACTTCGACCTTTTTGAATTCTGCACCTTAAAATGAACCAAAGTATGAAAAAACTACTACAATAACTAATAAAAACTAAAACTAAACAACATTTAACAAATAAGAACTAACAAAAGCTAGGAAACACACTCTAAAAACTATTAAAACTAAATGAATTAGACAAGCAAAAAGTCCCAATGGAATAAAACCACAAACTATAAGCCATCATAACTATTATGACCCTGATCCCAACAAAGAAAACATCAAACTATGTCCAACTTCCAACCATCCAGTTACTGGGTTAAGGTAAAGTTAAACATTTAGGAGATAGCCCTCCATACGTTTCTTTCAATCAATGTTGTTTTACTGTACAGTGGCACTGATGTTCCAGCATCTTCTGCTATATAACAGGCAGGAGCCTCTGTGATTACCGAACTGATTTTTGAACATCCTAACAAATTCATTCATCTGGGCAGGACAGCATGAGTCAGAAGTGTGAAACGTTGAACACCTGATTGTTCCAAAAGAACAAGATCTTACAAAACTGGTAATCTGATATTAGGACTCTTAAATAAGCCCATATCTGGCTTATTATGTTTTTGGTGCAGCGCCACCACAAGTGAATTGGAGGAGGACAGGTTTTTCAAAGGCTTTGGTTCATTGGACACAGTGCAGTGTGAAAGCAAACTGCATCAGCTGAAAATGTAACAATTATTGCAATTTTGTTCCCTAATCAAACTGAGTCTACCGTTCACAACAGAATGATTCAAATGCATTAAAATCATTAAAATCCCAAAATAGATATGACGTTTATACCCACACATACAAAATGCGCGTGTAAATTCTTACACACACACTCTCTCTCTCTACACAGCGTCCCTGTCAGATATAAATGACGCCTGACACTGTGGCCTGGAGGAGTGGGCTGACAGAGCAGCAGCGAGATGAAGATACTTCTCACAAAGCCAGTAGTGTCCCCTGAAGACCTGGACACCAGCTTCTGCTACTCCGGGGCCACGTGTCAGTCAACGCGTCCTCCAAACAGCCACTCTGAAAGCTGACAAACTTTATCACCCACACACAAACTTGTAGATTGACAACTTAATGCCGGGACATCTTCAGTGTGTGTTAAAAAAAAAAAAAAAAAAAGAAGAAGAGAAAAATCTAGGATGCCTTTCAAAAACAAATCAGGAATTGTTCATCAATAGACTCATAACCGCATGTCTCATGAATATTTCTTCATTTCTAATTGCTGGGGCCGTCGGTGGCTTTTGATTCTTCTTGTTGACGGGGACTAATGCGAGTTTCACGGCGACACGGAGGACTTTTGACGTGATGTCTGTCCTTTGTGCCCAGAAACAATGGTGGCTGCGGCTCTGGGGGCTCTTCAGTGTTGAGGAAGCCCCAGACGCAGACAGGACGAGAAGGCGATGCACAATGTTCGGAGATTTCCTATCCCCTTCAGGACGGTCGGATCAGTCAGTCAAAGGGCCCCTCCGTGGGCCCCGGGGTCAGAGGGCCACGCCACTCACACGACACGTCACAGAGGCTCAGCGTCTCTGCTTCATGATTGTGTTAAAAAGGGCAGAGGAGAAACGGAGAGGAGGAGAGAAAAAGGAAGGAAAGAGAGGAGGTTTAGATTTTATTTTCTCTTTTGGTTTAATGCATTTGTTTTTCAATGAACATGCATTATAACATATCATAATTTTACACGCTAAGAAACATTCATATTAACACAGAGTTAGAAACTCAGCTTTTACTTTGTTTTTAACCATCAAAGCAAACAGTGTCAGTGTTTTCAACTGCAACGTTGTTTATGTTGTTTCTTCTACTAGTTTAAATGGAGAAAGTTGCTTGTCGGAAAAATTAATTTGAATTCATTTGCTTCTTTTTTCCAGTATCCTGGATCAAATACAATAGAGACTTTAGACTAATTAAATACACTTTTTTTTATTTATTTCAAACAAGTTTAAAAAAAAAAGAAAAATCTTCCAACAAAATAAACAATGATGGCGATCGCGTTTATTCAAAAAACGCTTGAAGAGAAAGAATTTTGTTTTAAAAACATTTTTATATAGTTCATTTATTTTCAGTAAATAAGTGACATATATCTTGTGACACCCAGTCTCACAAGATATAAAACAAAAGTCAAAAAACGTACTATATAATAACTTACATTAACAACCGTCCAAAAATGAGTTCCCCTTCTCCCGCAATGAAAAATGGCTACTTCAAAACCCCAGACGTGACAAAATGTATCCAACTCTGATTTATAAAAATTAAATTCAAAAGAAAGGAAGAGTAAGAAAGGAAGAAAAGGAGGATCTGTGTAAAACTGCTGCGAGGGCTTTCTTGCTAAAAATATCTACACGGAGGGAGGGTAAAAGAGTGAGAGTGCGAGCAAAAGGAAACAGGCCTTTTACAACTTTGAGGAGAAAGAGGCTGCGGAGGGAGAACGGAGAAAATATTTACTCTGGGAATTAGTTCAGGATCATTGTGTGCGTGCAGGGCTTTAGTTCCCTGGCTCCATTTCAAGGCCCAAGTGGCTCAACTGGAGCTCCCTCCAGGGCAGGCCTAATTATCACAGGGCTAGGGCCATTAAAATGCTTAACTAACCTCGTTTCTCCAAAACGCACAGATTAACGCCAGCCTCCAGCAAAGTGTCGGGAATAACCCCGCTGCCTAATACCCTCTTTGATTTTTTTTTTTCCCCTCTAATGTGGAGAGGGGAGGCAGAGGACTGGTGTGGTAATAGTTGTGGATGGATAAGAATACAGCATTGTAAGGTCCCACCACACCACCAACTATACTCTGTAAATAGAGCAGAAATTACAATCGGTGTGTATGGAACCACAGGTGACGTCCACCAACAACCGGCTGCTTCTTCCTCAGCGCGATCCGTGGAGATTTCTCTGCGTAATTTGATTTCCATATAAATCCAGATGTTTCGTGAAGGGGTCAGAGAAGCATCGTGACGGCCCAGGAACACAGCAGACATGTCAGGGAGAAACCTATAGACACGTCACAGGTCGTTGTTTACATTCAGAAAATTTGCGCATGCGCACAGCGATGGAGGATGAAAAGACAATTCTTTTATTTGCCATCCATATCCACCATTTAATTCCATTAAAATGAAACCTGGAGATGTAGGTATTATTAATCTAGCGCAGTGCGCCACAGCAAAACGAAAAATAGCGCAGAAAAACTATTGGCGAACAACTCAAAACCAGTCATATTCTTCTTTTTTCTCCCTCTCTGTGTTGGTTATGCTACACGCAGATCCGTTGCCATAGCAACTGACAACAACGCCACTAATGTACCAGGATTTAACACCAAAAACCCCGCAAACATTTCACACACAAAGATAATAACACTCGGTCCTTTACAGTATTATGTTTTCAGGCTGGACGTTTATTCTAAGATTATTAATGCCATTATTAATAGGTGATCGCTGTGGTAGCTGAGTTAGGACAGCTAACCTAAACCCCGCTCTACTGATGATCTGTCAGCGTTGGTGTGTAGGTCACTTTTCTCTTTCTATATATTTTGCCAATTTATGTAGGCTTACTTAAGTTATCTACAAATATTTCAATTTTGGCTACATGATAGCTTAATGATGATGTGGAGTTTGTGATGTGTGGTTTTAGACACTTGAGGTTAGGTCTAAATACTTTTAGAACTTGGTAAAAACCCTATCCTTTGTACTTTAGAACCTTAGAAAAAGCGAAGGGTGTAATTTTGTATAATTCTCTACCTTAAAATATCAAATGCTTACTCCTGGACAACACTCAGTCAGCCATTTCTTTTGCTTGGTCACAACAAAGCGCGAATTACTCTTAGAAAAAAAGTCAAAATCTTAGTGGCGATACCAATTTGCTCCAGCATGTGAAGATACTCAAGTCAGGTTTTCCAGATATTTTTCTCGATGTAACGGGGACCTTGACAGGGTATCCACACATTTTATCAGAGATCTTGACCTTTGCTTCTTTTCTTGTAACTCTGTCTTTACCTCACAAGTTGTTGGTGGCCAGTGCAGGTAGGTCTGTGTGTGTGTTTTTGTGTTACCGAGCGTCATAAAAGGAGGACTGAAAATCGCAGCTGAAGGACAAAATTAATGTTATTAACTAACACAGCAGAGGTAAAGCGACTCCAAAGGAAAGAAAAAACCTAACATGATCTTTACAACAGAATGAAATGAAAAGCAAGAAGGGCAAATTTAATGAAAAAGAGCCATGATCTGAAAGGAATGGTGACGGAATAGTAATTGAAAGGAATCAGAACCAAACATCAGTGAGGCTCGATTTCTGAGCAACACTGCAGAAATGTATGGAAGATGGAAGATATAAAAGTAAGTGAACACATAAGAGTAAAACTAAATCAATGATTTTTTTTTTTTAAACTAAGACTAGTAGACGTTAACAGAAACTGAAGAGCAAAATACAAACAAAGCAAAACCGATTGATTATGTCAGTTTTATGTAGATTCAGAAATTTTTCTTTGACCTACCAAAAAGGGCTTAATAACTTCGGCTTACAAACTGATAGGAAAACCCATCTTATGTTTGGTTTATGCTTGACGCCTGTACATTGCGCTGACAATCTTCACCCTATTTAAACTCTGTGTCTCGTCCCCACTGTGTGTATTCTGCCAGACTCTAGGGAGCAGTAATGGGTGCCAATGGCCAACGTACAACACTAGCAATGTGTTTAGAAGGGGAAAAAACAGTTGTTGGTAGCAACATGGTGACACTCGTAACAGTCAAAATCTCTGGTTTTTATGGGGCGAATCATAAAAATTTCTGTCTCTGCAAACCTGCGCCACTGTTGCTTGTCCGCCATGTTTTCTTCTTACTGAATTGTTGCTGTAGTTACACTTTTTTTTTTCATGGTGCAGAAGATTTGGTCTGCACCAATGCTGCGCGGAGGTGTGTGATTGTTGAAATGATGGAATTTGACTTTAAGAAGTTGCTTCAGTTTTTGAGGTTTTCACATTGTTTCTGCCAAGATCCAATCATAATATTTCAACCAGGTTGAGTGCTGAAGTTTGACTGATCTTTGAAACATGTTGGCACTTTTCTGCATCAGTCATTCTGTAGATATGCTGGTGTCACACTGTCACATTCTAGGGTTAAATGTGTTTCAGGTCCTACAGCGGAAAACCAAACCCAAATCATCAGCCTTCATGCTGGGCAGTCTTGTGTGTTTGGTTTATTCTAAACACTATGATGTGTTGTATTGCCAAACGTTCTTACTTAGTCTCATCTGTCCAAAGTTCAATCCAAGGTTTGCAGAAACTGAAATTGTGCCCATGTTAAATTTTTGTTCAAATTGGGGTTTTTTTATTTCTGATTGCAATCTGACCTTGGAGTCATTTTGCTTGAATATTATGTTTGAATATTGGTGACTTTTTTAAATTGTACTTTATTATGAACTTCAAGTTGTATAAAGGGACAGTATTATACTTTTTCCAGCCACATAGTCTCATTTTATAGCACAAACAAGCATCTATGTTACCCTTAGTTATAAAAAGCTGTATGTATCAAATATGACTTGAAAGAAAATTAACACCTTGAAATTGGGCCTGTCTCTTTAAAACTCCTGCTCTTTCTGAAACTCCGCCTTCAGGAAGTCATCACAACAGGGCTCCTCTATTAACCCTTCAGCAACATTTTTACCAGCGTTGCACTGAGAAACGGCTCCTGTAATGAGCTCAGCAGATGTGCAGTTCCACCAGCTGTTTGCTAACTGCTGCTGGCTAGTCTGAAGGAGCTGAGAGGAGTCGTCACAGGGCAGAGCTGATTTGTGAGGCAGAAGCTTGGAGGCTCGGAAACTGCAGGAGAAGCTTCGTCCTCAAAGGCACAGCTGAATGGTTGCCACGGGAGACCAAAAGATTTCTCAAACATGCATGAAAGAATCAAGGCAACACTCCGGATGTGTTTTTAATGAGAGAATAACATTATATTGTTCTGATGTAAAGCTCAAAAACATTGATTTTACATACTACTGCCCCTTTAAAAATGCCCTCATAAAACTTCCCAGATTGACTGCCATCTTTAATAAACATCTTTGGGGGGCGTTATCTAAGCTGTTCCACTTTGGCATTCGGTTATTATACACCCGTGTGGTCCAACGCAACCAAACAGTTAAAATTCCTCTTTTAACAGAGACACTCACACTAACGATGATCAGATAACGGACAGCAGGATGTTTTTGCTACCCTCCGTGTCAAACCCAGCAAAGCTCTACTTGGTTTGACACCTGTAATGCAATAACACCAGTAGATTATGCTTTTAAAAATTAAAGGCTGCAATAGTAACACTCGTTTTAAGTCTCAGGATTTATGCACTGAAAAAGAACCAAGGTCATTTGTATGCAGTGCACTGTGTCATGAATATAATTAAAGTTGGCAAAAAAGACCCCACGCCTATACAGATGCCGATCATGTTTTAGCACTGCTCAAAATGAATTTGTTGTGCTACCCACTTTGTCTTTCAGGCATTGAGAAGACATGAATGAAGAGTCTGATAGCAGGATCACGGTCTTTGTTCACGATAACAGCCGGATTCATTGGTTCATTTAAACAAGTGTCTAAAGATCCGTGCGACGCACCATGATTAATTTTCGCTCAGTGTTTTTCTTCTCTTATTTTTTTTTTCCTTTAAGGGGGTGGTTTTGTTGATCTTAAGAAAATCAAATTAACCTCATTTCCAATCAAGATGGCAGGAACAATGAGATCTATCCTCACATACCAATTCGAAGCAACAATGTTTCATAGATCTTAACCCAGGGTCGTGTTATTTCCAGTTTTATCATTCAACTGTGGTGCGTATACAGGTATGGTCACAAGAATAGCAGGGTGCTACAAAAAAACGTCAGGATAGATAAAAATTCTTATAGCTTGTTTACTTAATATGAAAATCCTTGGCAGTCTCAACCACAGGAGTCCAGACCCTAACCAGTGAGCAAACACAACTATCCCAAATACACATTTTTTTTTTTTTACTGTAAAATTATGAATTAGGCAAATATGTGTCATTAGCTGGTTGTCTGTTAAAAATGTGTGAAAACTGTCAATATTCCTTTAATGTCAAAATCCCACAAATTTGCAAATTTTCCAATAAATTAGAAACACAATTAAAATCATGAATAAGTTCATTCAAGTCATTAAAACACATGCAGGGCCATCATCCCCCTACTACTTCCTGTCGTCCTTTTCGTGGGTTGTGCCAGTGGCAACATCCTGTTGTTGATCATGTGACTCGTGATGCAAAAAAACAGTTTCCATCGCAGTTTTGCGCAATAAACCAATTTCAATATGGTGAAAAAAAAACTCACCTCATCTTAGTGCCAGAACTTTATTAAAAATTAGATTTTTTGTTTTTAAATTGTCATGTCTTCATTAAGCTTTTTTTTACTTTAATTATATGGAATGGAAACATAGCTACTGTTCTTTGCCAGGACCTCTCAGTTCCTTTAGACTAGCCAGCAGCAATTAGCAAATATGTGGTGGAACTGCGCATCAGCCGAGCTCACTATAGGAGCTGCTGCTCAGCGCAGCGCTGGTAAAAATGTTGCTAAGGGGTTAATAGAAGAGCCATGTTGTGATGTCTTGCTGAAGGCCGAGTTACAGGAAGAGCAGAAGCTTTTAAAGAGACAGAGGCCCAATTTCACTGTGTTAAATTACAAAGTTTCTTTTAAGTCATGTTTGATATAAGTAGCGTTTGGCCAAAAACTGAAATTAACAGTCACATAAAGTGGTACTATGTGCCTGGAAAACACTTAATACTGCCTCTGTTAACTACAAAAACAATTACTGTACATACAGTAAGTGTAGTCTCTGATGAGCCTGTTGAAATTTAATTCTTTTAACTTCTGACATTTGTTTATTTCATCCACACATTAACCCAGAAAGTCTGCCGCCTTCTTTTCTGCCTCTTGTCAGTTTCGTCTTTTGTTCCTTTGTCCTAAAACTACTGTATGCTAATGGTTCTGCAAGGACTCAAAAAAATAAAAAATAATGCCGCGCAGTCTGGTTGAATTAAACAGGCCAGAGAGAGCATTGCTAATTGTTGCAGTCATTCCACATATAATCCTTTTAGCGTTATTTTGCTGCGGAATAGGGGGGAGAAAAAATGTGTTAATAAATAAATAAGAAAGCAAATAAATAGGGATTGATTTGAATGCGGTGTCTAGGGAGATGTAGTGCGAGGAGGCGATAATAGCTAAGCTAGCTTATAACATCTTTGTTTTCACCGAGCACCGCGCCGCGCTCTCAGGGCGCCACAAGAGGATTTTTGGCAAAGCCGTTCTTCTCAAGGTCCACACTTTGCAAAGCACTCAAGGAGGCTTCTGCGCTATCAGTGAATCAGGATCCATGCGGTCTCTCTTGGTAAAGTAGCTGGTGGAGGCTACTAACAATCAATGGCTTCCCCCCCGTGGATGCGTGTTAGTGTATCTGACACTTGGGGAAGGCTAAACTTAAAAAAAAAAAAAAAAAAAAACAACAACAAAGACGCCAAATAGTAGTCCTTTTGGAGGAGATTAGTTCCACATGTTAAGGCCAAGAATGGAGAGCTGCGTCTGGATATTATTCTGCTCCACAAGCAAACAGCACTCGCTGCTAAGAGGCTGAGAATTTATTGTGATTTCTTACATCCGCAGTGAATTTATTGTTGTTTCTCAGAATTCCTCTCAGCGTCCACTTTGACACAAATAAATGACTTTGGGACCTTGAAGGTTTAATTTGAAAGAGCACATGTCTTGCAGTCGAGGCCCCCACAGTGAAACAATTGCTTTTTTCGCCTGGTAAGGAAGACTCGGCGTGACACGGCGGAGGAGAAGTGTGGCACAATATTTATCTCCCTGCCCTTGGAGGTGCGGCGCGCACTTCCAATTCATCCGCGTTCCCCCCGTCCCTCCCCCCCACCCCTCCGTCAGAGCAGAATGAAAGCACGGCAACAAGAAAAGAGAGACCTTTTCATTACGGCAACATGGATCATTTATCTTGCTGAGTTTGCTCTGTCGCATGTCATCGATTGCAGGAGTTTACAGGAAACAGTGAGACAACTGAGCTTAGATCACAGGCAGGAGGGTGGAACGTGACAACTCATCACCCAAATGGAGAGGACGATTTCACAACTTTAGACAGAGAAAGACAATAACGGAAGGGGAAATAGTTGATGTTGGAAAATTTGATTCGCACACTCTCAAGCCAATCCTTGTAAAAGTACTCCTACCTATTCATTTTCCACATTTGCTGTCATGACAACCAAAAACTTCAACATATTTTTGTGGATTTAATGTGATAGACCAACATAAAGTGAGATTAACTGAAGCAGAAGCTACCTGTGAAGGCCTTAGAGGTCTGTTACAGAACATGTGGGAACAAACGTCATCACTAAGACCAATGAACACAGCATACAGGTCATCGAGGAAGCTATGCTCAACCCTTGCTATGCTCAAAACATAGCAAGGGTTTAAAACAACATTCCAAGGTTTGACCAGCTCACAGAGCTCTGTTCAATCCGTCATCTGAAAATGGAAAGATGAAAGCACAACTACAAACCTACCAAGACACGGTTCTCCACCTAATCTGACAGACCAGGCAAGGAGACCATGGCCTACATACTAAATCCTGTGTGGTACAAAACTAATAGGACATCAGAGTGAAAACACCCTTCTGTCTGTGACATGGGAAGATGGACGGCGCTAAATAATCCTGGAAACTAGAGACACATTGAAACATGGCGTGATGTGCGTAAGATCCTTTAAAAAAAAAAAACAGCTTGCTGGCAATGACTACCGTTGGTTTAGGTGTCAAGTTGTCAACATGACATGCTACATCTTAAATGCACGTGTGATATATAAAAGACAAAGGGACGCAGTGCTTTGCTACTATTTGTCGACACTGCAACTAGAAAATAAGGTCTAAAGGTATCACATTTCACACGTCAGTAAAAAGTTTTAATTAAAAAATTAAGAGAAGTAGGTCAGTTATGCTAGCTTGACTTTGACAACCTCAATATGTAGACGTGCTGTGGAATTGGGTGCGTTACGGCTCAGGGAATTTCTGGTAAGCATCATAGTGTTGAACTGCTGCATTGCATATGTCACGGACAAACGTTAGCGACTGGGTAAAGCTTCAAATGTCAGCAGAGCCTACGCCTCAAGAAGGCAATCATTTCTTCACAGCTGAGTGTCCAGACCCTGTGTACAAAATGAGGTGTAGAACAAGGGGCTGGTTTTCATCAGACTATGTTCGCCTTATCGCAGGACAACAACTGTTAATGTGCAGCCTTAGCCCAAAGCATCTGTATGTGTTAGGTTGGTCAATCTGAAGTGTAGTCCTAAAATAATTAGTAAAAAGACTTGAAAACTGCTGTTTAGAGATGTTCTCCATCTGTTGTGGCAAGACCGAGTTATTTTGCGAAGATGACTGGGGATAATTTTCAGTCTCTATCTGGTATACCCCTTTTTCTGGCAACATCTACCATGATACAAAGTTCAGTGAATGTGAAAAAAACTTGAGTAAAGTGCCATTTGTACTATTTTGTCTGCTGCTTTTTCCACAATAGAATCAATAAGTATCTGTAGATTCAAAAGTGTGATTAAATTAAGTTTTTACACGTGGTTTAGTGATATAAATCGTGTTGATTTAAGTAAGTTGTATCCTGAAGAAGCTTATTTCAAAGAGGTATGTTTTTCAAGAGCAGTATTTGTGTTTGTGGTGCTATGAATACTGCATCATGCAGTGACAGCCGTACAGCTATCTGAAAAAAAGACGTGATAAATGGTTCTTATGGTCACTTTTATTGTTATCACAATAATACCATGAAATATAGTGAGAAAATTCTAAGTCCATGTTGTCCACCTGGCTGCACAGTGGCGCAGTTGGTAGAGCTGTTGCCTTGCAGCAAGAAGGCTCTGGGTTCGATTCCCGGCCTGGGTCTTTCTGCACGGAGTTTGCATGTTCTCCCTGTGCATGCATGGGTTCTCTCCGGGTACTCCGGCTTCCTCCCACAGTCCCTCTCCAAATTGTCCCTAGGTGTGAGTGTGTGAGTGCATGGTTGTTTGTCCTGTGTGTCTCTGTGTTGCCCTGCGA
>CAEGAE010071330.1:0-44495 GCA_903067095.1 Girardinus metallicus | reverse complement strand
ATATACATATATATATATATATATACATATATATATATATATATATATATAAGCTTAAGTTGTTGTAAAAATGTTGTATCAAATATGACTCAAACGAAATTTGGCTTTCATGGTTCAGCAGCTTGAAATTGGGCCTCTGTCTCTTTAAGAAACTCCCTGACACTACGACTTCAGGAAGTCATCACAACATTGTTCCTCTATTAACCCTTTCACAAAGTTTATTTTACAAGCATTGCACTGAGAAGTAGCTCATATAATGAGCTCAGCCACACACAGTTCCATCAGGTGTTTGCTAATTGCTGCTTGCTAGTCTGAAGGAGCCGAGCAGGGGAGCCCTGGAGGAGGGCTTCTCTGTAATGCAGAAGATCGGAAACTTGGAAACTGCAGCTCTGAGGAGGAGGAGCTGTGCCTCTAAGGCGGGGCTAGGCTCACGCAGGCGTTTTGTGCAGCCGAATGGTCGCTATTGGAGATTAAAAGATTTCTCACACATGCATGACAGAATCAAAGCAGCACTCCTGGTCTGTTTTTGATGATTTAATAACATAATAACATAATGTAAAGCTAAGAAAAAGTCATTTTTACATAATACAGCCTCTTTAAACTTGTGCTTGCTCAAATATGCCACACCACAACTCCCAAGTAGCTTCGCATAAGCAGGTTTAAAGAAAATTAGATTTTTTTTCATATTCAGCAACGCCACCAAACACATTCAATAGCCACAAACTATGCTAGTCATGTGAAACGTCTTAGTGTGTATTCTAAAGAAGAGATGACATAATTTAGTAAGCATATCAAGAAAAGCTGTGAAAAAGCCCTCCACCACACTGTGCAAGTGGAAGCTAATTTTAGCTTTGTATTGTTTCTTGATTTCTGGAACATTCAGAATAATATCTGAAGGGAAATGTTTTCTACTCAAATTTCCATCATGTTGGAGGACCTGACAGAATGATCTAGAAATTTTACTCTAGAAAACTATAAAAATTTTAAGTGACAGATGTGAACAAACCATAAATATTAATCTATAACATGTAAAAAAAAAAGAAAAGCTGCTGCTACACAACCCTTCTTGACAGTGAAAAGACGGTGCAACAAGGGAAGAAGTAGTTACAGTAAAACCAGGTAAGTATAGTTCATTTATATAGCACTGTTTGCAGATTAAAGCCTTACAAGGACGGTGTAAGCATTAACGAATCCTTGAATTAAAACATGAATAAAAAACAAGCGGCACGCTAAAAAAGGTATAAATAATAATCACATTCAAATTCAGTATTAATCCAAAAGACCTCAACCTGAAGTGACTCCAGTTTGCCTGTTTCCAGGAACCAGTTAATATAGAAAATATCTGCTCGACCTTATCAAACCCCTGACCCTCCTTTCTGTTGCTACCTTCGGTCCTCCGAATGGACGGCCAGCATGGAGCTAACAAGTGGATGACAGTCTGTCCCAGCGGGTGACACCAGCGAGGCAGAGCCAAGGTGAAGGGGGAGGGGGCGCGTTGGTGAGAAAAAAGATGTGAGAGAAATGTGGAGTCTGAGTGCAGGAAAGCAATAGCTAAACAAAACTCATAGGAATAACTTACCTCTGGTGTCGGGAAGTGATAAACGAAGTTTCACCTATAAATGAAGTCAGCAGTTGTGTCGGATGCTCATTTAAAAAGGTTTCTCTAACCTCGCAAAACTACACATACTCGGCCAACATAATAAAAATAGACACTTCGACTTGTTTACGCGTGACAGTGCATTTTCTATGCTGCTAGCCTTAGCGAATGAGCCGTCAGAAATGTCACGGCAGACTGTATGTTTAGCATCATGCAGCCTGTCTGTTTGGGGGATTAATCGGCAGAGGTTAAGCAGGCTCCCGTTCCTCCGCAGGACGACCACAGGCTGTTTCCCTAAACATATGTGACAGACGTTGCCAGATGGAGCCGTGGAAATGGGGCGGTGGGTGATGCGGTGCTGTGAAATCAGGTGTTGGAGGAATGAGTCATGTGAAGCATGACATTAATGACTTCAAAAAATCTATTAAAGCAAAGTCATTTAGACATCGGTTATTGTCATTACTGCCTTATTTAGATCTGGACTCAATAGAAATGGAGGTGGCCACTCTATATGTGTGTGACATTGGGTTCATGGAAGACCAAATCATACAGTGTACAGTATCACCCCTTAAGTTTTTACCACATTTTGCAAAAATACAACCAAAATCACTGATAGATCATCAGTATTTTCTTTGAAAAACCAACATGATGTAATATACAGCTGTAAGATGAAAGGAACGTG
Source organism: Girardinus metallicus (assembly GCA_903067095.1). Taxonomy (NCBI): domain Eukaryota; kingdom Metazoa; phylum Chordata; class Actinopteri; order Cyprinodontiformes; family Poeciliidae; genus Girardinus; species Girardinus metallicus. The sequence continues at coordinate 42,216 of CAEGAE010071330.1, read as the reverse complement.
TAAAAGTTTTGTATTTGTACCCCCTTTTGCTCTGATATCCCTAAATTGATCTCTGCTATCAATCAGAGGCTCCACAATTATGGCCTTTATGTAATAGACACAAGAGAAAAGCACAAATCTAACCCAAAACTCAGATTATGCTCTAAGAGAGATTAAATGAGTTTATTTACACCAACAGATACAGGGCAGTTTCTTGTTGGGCTGCACCTTCAGGTCAAACTCCATGAAACAGACCAGTGAGTAAATGGGAGGACAAACAGGAAGTGTAAGATTACCCAACAGCTCACCACAGTAATGAGAGTGACCTGTGTTCTAAGACATCCACATAAATGTAGACTGTGGAAGAACCACTATGCTGGTTCTGTTGGACCTCAGTGCATCATTTGACACCGTTGACAAGGATATGTTACTAAAGTGACATATCCTTTAGTAACATGGGTTGGACTCTCTGGTTCAGCACTTGTCTGGTCCAAGTCTTAGCTAAAGAACAGAGTCGTCTTTATGTCAATTAGTAGCGTTTCATCAGAGTTGGAAAAAAAAATCACAGGGTACCTCAAGGTTCCATTTTGGTGCCCCTCTCATTTAATATCTATGCTTCCACTAGCTCACATTATTACAAATAATTGAAGTTGCCACAACTACACAGATGATACACAGCTGTACATTACAATGTCACCAGGTGGCAATGAACCCTTTCAAGAACAGAGTTGACTGTTGAATACTATATGCGGTTCTGCCATTTCTTTCTTTAGGAGGACAGAAACAAAACTTAATTCATTATTTTGGACCAACAGATGATCAATCAAGAGTAAACTCACATCTTCAGCATTCACAGCTAGAAACGACAGACCAGGCCCCAAACCTGTGTATCGTGATAGACTAAATCTGAGGCACATAAAGACAACAACAAGACCTTAAGAAACTCATCCATGCGTTCATCTTTAGTTGCATTGATTGGAGCAACAGTGTCTTCATAGGTCTGCCTAAAAAGTCAATCAGACAGCTGCAGCTGCTCGCTTTCCCACATAAACTAGGAAAACGGAGCACATCATCCCAGTTCTATAGTCCTTACACTGGGTCCTTGTAGCTTAGAGATTAGACTTTAAAATACTTTTGTTAGTTTATTAATCATTGAGTGTCTAAGCACCAAAATACATTGCAAATCACTTGTCGTTTCAATCTCCTGAGTCATGCAGGTCCTCTGGTTCAAATCAACTCTACATCCCCAGAATCAGATCTAAGCTTTCAGGTTTTTAGGTTCCTCTAATCGGAAACTTCCAGAAAACTGAAATGTTGCTGAAACATAGAGTTCAAGTAAATATAAATACACAGATTCTCTTCACTGAACATACTTTGGAGGAATCAGGAATCATTGTCTCGACTCAAGAAAGCTGAACACAGATACAAGAGCGATAACTCAGAACTTTAGCCATAAAGAAAATGAAAACATTGTATCATTTTTCTTTACAGTCATGTACAACATTGAATTGGCAATACATTAAGATTTTCCATTGGAACATGTTGCACATCCACTAAGATGCTCACATCCTCATCCTAACTAAAACAGTTTCAGTGCCATGGTAAAGAAAAACTGAAGAGTTTCAACAGTGAGTATTTTCATTTATGCACATTTACATATTATTCGTTTGAAAGACAGTCATTTGTGTGTAATTTGTGCTTGTTAATGTGACTGCAGCAGTTCAGTCAATGCCGTGCTGGCCCAGTAAGACTGCGTTGTCTGACCTAGTAAGACAGTCACTTAAAAGTATGAGGGTTCTCATTCAGTCACAAGGCTGACATATTTAGTTTCTCTCAGATCAATGGAAAGCATAAAGTGACTGATGTGTGACCGATTCAGCCGAGACTGTCTGTCGTATTCATAAAACATCAGCTGTTGATTTATGACGATTCTTCTGATTTTGTGGAGTTTTTCGTTTTTTATAACATGTAAGCAAACTACTTTTTCTCTTGTGGATTACCCTTACATTATTTCTTCCCATTCATATATCAGCAAGAAAATGTAATCTTTAAAAGAGATTGCCAACACTTTGTACACATGATTGCTACTTGTTCCTTTTTTCCATCCTCGTTGATTAGCTTGGCAAAACGTAGCAACCACAACGGATGAGTTCATCATGAACAACCCGTTTGACTTCAGTCTTGACTTTAGTTTGATGATGGGAAAAGGAGTGTAGTTCTGTGCCAATAAACTATTAGAATAATATAGATAATGACTTGGAGACTGAAGCTACTTCCTTGACTCCGTCACCGGAAAAAATCAAAAACTGTGGCGGCGCTAGTTGATTGATTTTTATAAGTTTGAATTGTTTCTTTTTTCCAGTATGGTGTCCTCATTTGGCAATGCTACAAATGTCATCTTAGCAGTCATCGTAGTGTAAAGTGGTGCCTCAAACTACAAACTCGTTTTAGCTCAACCCATTTCAATTAAATTCAATTCAGTATAATTATACAGTACCAAACTACAAAATGTTTGGGTTTTTTTTTTCTGAAGGAAGTTAGAATCTAAATTCAAGTGAGTTTGGTTTATTTCAATCCAGTCATATATAGCCACATTCAGATCAATCCTAATTATTGTTGAGTACAATCAAAGTCAGCTGGTGATATAATGACAATAAAAAAAAAACAGAATCTGCCATTTCTTTTCCTCATTCTGAGTGGCGTAGTTCACCGTAACCACTCCGGTTTGACAAAAACAAACCTCCATCAGAATCTGACTTGGATACCCTCAGATTAGGCAACCGATGCCTTAAACTTAAACTGCTTTCATTTAACTGATTTAACTTCTATTTCACGTCAACTAAACACACAGAAATGCTACCTGCTAACTGAGCTAGCCAAGTTGAGATTGCGCAAAACAAACATGGAAACCCACTGAGCCGCACTCGGCTTCCTGTCCGGGCCTCTTCAAAGCGTTACATCTGCTCTTCTCTGTGACAAAACCCAATCTAACGTGTGTGGATTGCCACCCCATTACAGATTATCAGCATAAAACACTATCAACCGGATCTTTAATTTGTCTCATTAACCAGTAAAAAACAGAGTAGCAAACATTTGCTACTAATGGCTATGCCCGGTTGAAGTGAGAGTTTAAGCTTCAACATAGACTTTAAAACAGACTGTGGTATTGACACACATGCTGTATATATTGACATTGCATTTGAATGGCTTCAAAATGGCTTCAATATGGCCTATTCTACAGTAAAGATTTTCCTTTTCCTAGGCTTAGCTTTGTAAAGTTGCACATTTCCCAGAGTGCATCCCAAAAATATTCAAAATAATGAACGGAAGTACAAAAAATAAGATGCTAACATGTGAAATCATACTTATTTAAGGTACCAGGAACAATACTACACATAGTTTCTTTTTTCTTGTACGTTTAGTTTCTGCTATGCTAAGTATATTTAGTACTTTAAGTATAGATAAAGTGCCTTAAAAAAAGGTATTTGGACCCCTTAAACCATTCTTACAGTTTTGCATTCTTGTTAAATAGCTCAGGCTTTGCCAGATTCTGGGGTTGATTTGCATCTGGACTTTGACTGGGCCAAAAAACATGCTCTGATTTGAATTGTTGCAATGCACATTTAGTGTTGTGTTTGGTGTCTTTAACCTGCTGGAATGTGAGCTTTTGTCTTGGTCTCAAGTCGTTGAGACTGAGACAAAACTCCTGCAGATTTATCTCGATGAATACTCTGCATTTGTCTTTGATTGTCTTCCCATAAACTTTGACTAGCTCTGCTGTCTGTACTACAAAAAGAAAAGCATCCCTACTGCATGATGCTGCCATTACCATGTTTAACTATGGGGATGTGTTGTGAGTGATGTGCATGTTAGTTTTTCTTAGAATCTGACCAGAAAGAACACATCTTTTCACATTTGTTTGGTTATTACTTCATGTGGATTTAGATTTTTTTTTTCAATTCAGTTCAGTTTATTTATGTACCACTAATTAGCAACAAATGTCATCTTAAGGCACTTTACAAAAAATACTAATAATCCTAGTTATCAACCAGGACAACTAGGATTAGATTAAAAAGTTTCTACCTCAGGAAAGTTGCAAAAGTTTTCCATATTTTTTTTAACCTGCATATTTTTCCTTCCTCCGTTTTCATTTTGTTTATATCTGTTACAATTATGAATGTTTTTTTGTTTTTTTTATACAAAAAAATCCCCCAAAAAAGAGGGGGGGGAAAAAACGTCAGTGGTCTTAAGTATTTTTGTAAGGCAGTAAACCGTTGTCATCGATTTTCTTGGAGATGTTTTATTGACTTTCTTGTCCATGTAAAGTAGATATCAAGAGTCTACTTTTTTGTTGGTTCATTATTAAGTTTGTCGTATTTCAACACAAGTTGTCCATGGCCAACTTGGCACTCAGACCAGTTGTAGAACAAGGAGAAAAAAAAATAATTGCACGTCACATTATCCTGGTCGGGTTAGTGTCGTAACAGTGTTTTTTCAAAGTGATTGCTTTGGTTCAGCTCGGTGTAACAGCCGATAGGTTCACACTTTTACGAAACACCCGCTCGTGACTCTATGTTTGAGGGAAAACACTGATTATTTGTTCACACTGTCGTGCAGACCTTTGACCCCATCACTGCATCTTTGCCTCCGCTGTCAGTTTGACGAATGATCGGATGCTGCGCCCGGATGTTGATGTGCAGAAACTTTCGGAGTCTTAACGTTTACCGCCACCAGTGCCCCTCCAAATTAGCGCTGCTTGTCATGTATCACAAACATTTATGGCCGTTTTGTTGCATTTTTATGTAGTGTCACTGTTTTTCAGTCTCAGCGGGGATTAGTAATAATTTCAACCCTAAAACAAGCCGTATAAACAACAAACGACAATAAGCCGGTTCGACCACAGTGCTGTGGCGTGACTCATTTCGTCCCATTATTTCTTCCCAGAAGAAAGAGAACTGGCAGTAATGAGAAAACAAGACTCGCTGTTATACCGAGTCTCTGTCCTCAAAGCCTCGAGTCCCGGGCTCAGCAGAATGATGCAAAACCAACAGCGTTTATTGTTAAAGTTGCATTTCTGGGGGAATTGCAGCAATTTCTCTGTATTCAAATGCGGTGAGAATGGTTTCAAAGCTTGGGGAAATGCAGTGGAAATCTCATTACGGTGTACACAAGCTGGAAAGAAAAAAGGAAAAAAAAAAAGAAAAAGATCTTGGCTCCCGGGCAAATTAAACGCCTTCTCCTGAATCGCAATAGGCTTGTTAGGGGTTTTGTGTGTGGGGGTGTGTGCGTGTGGGAAAAGCAGCGAGGGAAAGAGAGGAAAACGAGGGATTGGGAACAGTTGTGAGGCTACCTGACTGTGCTAACAAGTGGGGTTAACGTTTAACCTGCGACCCTCTCAGCAGCAGAAACACGAGGCGCATAAAAACACCTGGACGCCTTAGTGGACTGGATTGTATTTACATGTTTCTGCGTTAGCATGCTGCGTGTTCTCCTCAGCTAACAGCCTTTTACATTTGCCTCAGCTCATGTTACAGCTTTACAGAGAGCAATAGAAAAAAAAAAACAGAATCAAGTCACAACCAAAGTGGCTCATTAAAAAAAAAAAGAACTACTCGAGTTGCATAAGAGGTTAGGAACATCCTGGGTAGATTAGAAAAGGTCAACAGAGATGCACCTAATGAGCAGCTATAGGTTTAACAATGCCGATTCAGAGTCAGCGAAGAGAAAATCCAGACGATACTGAGGGATAACCTGCAGCTTGAAGCACCAAACCACATCCGAAAGGGTTTCGGCGTCTAATTGAGATTTGTCGGACAGAACCAGCGACGGAGCTTTTCAGGACCCTTTTCCAGGAAGCAGGACGGCCAACCAGAACCGTGATCCGCCCCACCCCAGCCCAGAGATTTACTCCAGAAGCAGGGCCTGCAAGGGAGGCAGGGGCTTTCTCATTTAGAAGGAATTTTGTGGAGGGGTGTTGTTAAACCCGTTCTTTTTGTTTGTTTGTTTGATTGATTCTTTCTATATTTCAGTCCTGAAAAATCCTATTTACTGTGATGGAATTTAAGTAAATGACATTTGATTTCAGCCATCGATGGTAAAAGATGGACCGGACATTTTCAGTAAAAGTAACATTTCAATGTTTTAAATTGTTTGTGTTCTGAGTTGAAAGTAAAAACAACCACCAGGAGACAAGGTGTTGCTGATACTCATCACCTCTGTGGTTTAGGCTCCTTCAGGAAGTCTTATTTTATGTCTGTAAATGTGACAAACTTTGTCTGACTTTGGATTGTTTATAATTCAAAGTATGAATTGTGTAAAGTGGCCCTAAGTTAACTGTAACGTCGAGCATTGCCGTTTTTCCTCTCCTGTTGCTTTTAAAGCAAAAGAACTTGGAGATCTACTTTGACAGAATCCCTTCCAAATGTGCTCCTGCTGTACATTTCCATTAAATTTGCAGCATATCTACAAAGTTATTAAATTTGCAGATTTATTGTCTCCAATCATGACTACAGCAGAATCTTCTCTTCTATACAGAATATTGATCAAGACTGCTGCAGAATCACTGAGCCTGTTTTGGCCTTCACACTGGCAATTCTCACCAAGGAGAACCAGAAAAATAAATAAATAAAATAAAACAAAGTTATGGTAAAATACTCTAGTTCTTACGGTTGAAATACTGCAAAAACACTTTGTATATTCAATTTTTCTGTTTAATAGAAAATATTCCTAGCTTAGTGCTTTTGTGTTTAACTGTGTTTTTGTCCTTATCTAAAACTAAAACAGTGTTACTGTCTACCGCAAGACAGTTCCAGCTGTTCCAATTTATGTCCAAACTCTACTGTGACTAACTAAAAAAACATTTTATGAGTTAAACAATTTGGAAAATGTGTAATTTCCAAAATATTTTATGAAAAGAAAAATACTGCGAGTGGATTTTTATGTGGAATTTCACCGTGGCTGACCTTAAAGCTGCGTTCATGGTGCAAAAAGTTAAGATTTATCTAAGGTGTCAGTTCCCCTGAAAAACACAGGTTTTGTAGTTCGGCTATAATTTTTTAGTCATTTCCCAGAAAGCGGCTGAAAACCCCGGTGACTCTTTAAGCGATGTCGGATCCCCACGGCGCAAAGCCGCCTCGTATTAAACCGGCCTCACAACCTGGAGATAAAACCAACAATAATTTCAGCCGTTGGGAATTTTTTTGCTCCAGGATGTTTAATGACACTGATAAGAGAAGATGTCATAAACCTTTTACTCGGGCGCAGCAAAGCTTCCCACCACCTGCCTGAGGGACAAAAAAAAAATCCAACTATTGAATTGTTCTCTGAAAGGAAGTGTGGGACGGGATGGACCAGAGTCACACTGACTGGAACAGGCGCCCTCGACCTCAGCCAGGTTGATGATCCAGCCAGTAAATGAGCTCTTCACTTTAAGGTGACTAATTGAGAAAGACTGCGAGAATGGGGAAAAAAAAATGCTGAAATAATAAGTTTATTAGTAGAGCACATGTTTATAAAACAAGAAATCTTTAAGATGCTAGGAAAAAAATGACATATCATTCCCGATATCGCAGCAACCGTTTTGACCAACAATCGAAACGATGATGACGTTTTCAGTGTCTCAGTTAGGACAAAAAAAATCAATGAATCTCTGGTAAGTGGGCACTCATTTAGATGACAAAGCTTCAACCGTTATTTCAAACCATTTAACAGTGAGGCATGTCCCATATGGAAGTGTATATTTTGTATGCTGTTGCGCATTTAATTAATCAGAGACGAATCAATGTCACTCAATTAAAATAAATGAAAGGAGCAAATCTGACAGATAACTTGTATTTTGCTATCAGGAGTTCATGCCATCCCTTGTTCATGCCACCCTGGGCAACTGCAAATACGGCCAGTGTCAAAACCTGCCTTTGGCTCGGTCAGTTTCTATACTCTCCTGTGTACCAGGATGTTGTTTATTGGCATTCTCTTTTGTGTACACTTTTGTGTTTCAAAGGCTAACTCTCTATGTTACCAGACCAGTAGCAGCTCGCTGGTGGCTCACAAGCAGCCTACTTGTCACTCTTATGTTTTTGACGTTTGACATGTAGAATTATTATTTTCCTAAATTATTTTTACAGCTTTTATGCACACTACATTGGTATAGGTAACACTCAGCCAACATTTGTGCATTAAAAAAACATTTATTTTTGTTGGCATTTTATTATATTAGCATTTTTTGGAATGGGTTTTTGGTATTTGTAAGTCATGATTATCACGTTTTGAGCTCAGTCTGTAGAACGGAGCGTATAAGTTTCCACTTTAGCGCTCACAGGGCAACACCACGACACACAAAGCAAACCTTCGGACAATTTAGATTAACCACCGAACATAAACGTCATGTTTTTGGACTGTGGAAGGAAGCCGAACATGAAAACTCCACGCGGAAAAACTCATCAGACCTTGGATTCAAAATGCTCTAATTAGAAGTATTATCATCGTCTGACAGGGAAGCTGGGTTTAGTAATTATTAAATGAGGGGTTTTCATGTGGGAGAGGGCGGTGGGCTGCGACCTGGGAGGCATGACTGCTCCAGCCGATGATTAGTCATGTAGGAGGGGTGGCCTTGTGCCTGCTCCCTGCGTGTCATCTGATAGATGGGGAATTTCTCCTCACTCTAAAGTCGGCGAGAGCTGAAAGTTGAAAAGCAGGTCAGGGTCTCCTCAGGCACAAAAGCAGGAAGCAGGAGAAACTGCATAGAACGGTCGAGGTATTCGGTCGTCAGGGAGGAAGCAGATTTGATTCGCCAGCTCGTAGCCGAGAAGCTGAATTGCTGAAAGCAGTAGAACAGACCCTAAACCGAGGGTGGGAAGATTTACTGATGAACTAACACTTTCAGTAAGGAGATCTTCACATAAGCCTTACAAACTCCTCTTTGCCTCCTGGCCCCCTTTTATGGGATGCTCTCGTTTGTGAGGATTACTGGGTGTGAAGCTTTTGGGTGGGATGAGAACTGCAGCATTTCTTCATCCAGCAACCACCTGCAAAAATACGTTAATGCCCTTAATTCTCCCTGTGCCTGGAAGAAAACACGAGGATGAGGAGACAGTCCTTTTTAGGTGAAAATCAGGGGCCTTGTGATGAAAGACGCGTCAAGGAAAGTCAAATCATTTATGAATTTCAGATTCATAAATGATTATGGAGGCACTTATTTTCTACTTCAATCCATATCAGCACTTCTAGTGTTTTGTTTGTTTGGTTTTGCAGCTTTTAAATAAGTCAAAAATGATAATTAGTGGGGATTTGAGCATTGTTGCTGGATTTAAAGTTGTGCTGACAGGTCCAAGCTAGATGTTGTTTCCCAATTTTAAACCCTTAATGCTAAAATTGGCAAATTATCTGCTGACTACACAGACCCTGTTTGAGATTAGAGCTATAGAAATGGTAAAAAAAAAAAGAGAAACCCCACACACACAAAAAAAAATACACAAATTATTAAACCAGACATGAAATTTGATGGGTTTTACGACTATGTCCATATTTTGTCAAAAATACTTAAACATGAGTAAAAATTAAATTGACTACATTTTGTATGTGGGTATGAAAAAGGGAAAACACACAAAATGGGGAAAATAATTATGATGTTATATCATATTATTATTATTAATATTTCATTTTTGGCTTTTCCGTGCTGTACTGCAAAAAAAGAAAAAAAAAAAAAACGCAGCAAAATGTCTGCTCCTTGTTAATGTGCCTGATGAAAATTTAAATTGGTGACTCTCAAAATGATGAACCCAGAACTTCAAATCCAACAGTTTATAAATTCATGACTGGCTTTTTATTTACTTATTTTTATAATCCGTGGCTCACAGAAGCTTCATAAATGCCCAGCAAATCAGAGAGAGCTATCAATAATCCATCTTCGGAACAAATTCTTCCTTCAGCAGAGATTCGCTGCACAGAGGCAGCATTCATTACATGTACCAGCAGCTTTAGATATATCATAGATTTGGAAAAAAAAAAAAAAAAATTCTCAGAGTTGAGTTATATGCGGTTTGGGAGGACAGTGAGAAATGAGAGCGAGGAAGGTGGAAAGAGCTCTGGAGAAGAGGAATCTGTTGGAAAACTCCCAAATAATAATAAAAAAAGAAGAGATAAAAGCTTTGAAGCACATTAACCTTGTGAAGCTGTAATGCATCACGCTAAATCCTCCACAGCTTCCCTCCGCCCCCACCTATTAGCATGGAGCGCTGGGCGTTATCACACGCCAACACACCCCGGCCACGGTTCCACTCCTGCAACGGAGCCGAGTCCACTTCCCTCACTGGATTCATACGGAAACACCTGAGGGTGCTGTGGTTATGAGATAGCAGTAATAAAACATCTTTATCAGCTGGTGCCTACACAATATCAGCTAATGGAGCCTTTGCATGCGTAGATGGGCAGTGACTGTTCAGGGTTTCATCTGCAGTTTGCTGGAATTTAAGACGTAGTGAAAAAAAATAGCACCGGCAGTTTCTCAATTTGCAAACCTGTGGCCTAATCTGAATGATTTATATGATAAGCTGTTCACAATTAATGTATGGGAATTGGGTAACATGAGGCCAGCAGTAAGCCTGGTTCTGCTGTAACCAAAGATAACGCCTTAACTAAGTGTCAAGTTTAATGAAGGTCAACAAATTATCCCCTTTATCGCAAGTTTTTTTCTGAGGTTTTGCTGAACTGTCTGCTAAGAAGGATTAAAATATCAATGCCCCATATAGCATGTTTTTGTTGCAGTTTGTATGGAGCTAAATTGGGGCCAAAAGGAAAGATCTGAAACAGAAAAAAACATGAAAATGAAAAGAAAAAAAAAGATTTGGAACAAAAAAATATTAACAGAAAAAATTGGGGGCGGGGGGGCGGAGAAAAAAACAAATATTGGGAACTGAAATTGAAAAATTTAAATCGAAAAAGTAGTGGTGAACTTTTTTCAGCTTCAAGTATTTTTCTTTTTTCAGTTTTACTTTTTTCAGTTCCAAATCTTTTTCTGTAAGTTTCTTCTAGTTTGAAAAAAAGAGCAAACTTTGACTCCAATTTAGCTCCATAAGTTGGTTTTAAGCAATGTGACCTCATGATAGACCAAGCACAGATGAGCAGAAGCTGGATATATTTATCCGGTTGTCGTCTCTTTTTTTTTGCCTTTGTTTTTGTTAACAGATATGATGCGCTGGTAACACATTAAAATGTCGGACAGAAGACTTCACTTTAAACATTGTTTCCTAAAAAGAACAATAACCAGGATTATGAGCTTTATTTTATGACTGTGAAACAAAAGACAGTCAACATCCCTCCATTATAGAAAGATGAGCATCTGGAGTTAAAAGTAAAGCTTTACACTTCAATAGACACAGTTCCTCTGACCTTTGTTCATCAAACTCAAAACAGTTGAAACTCGTTTCATTTCAGTTTAGTTCTGTATGCTTATTTTTGATTCTACTCAGTTTTGTTGAATTCAACCCAGGTTAGTTTAATTCAGTTCAGTGTAATTTAACCTACGCCTCGGGGTCACATTGGGTTAATAATGCATGAAGTTTGTTCAGGTCCATTTTACGGTTTAAAATTTGGGTGACTGCCTTTACTGTTCCCCTGGAGCCCCTTCCTGTGCAGTTGTTGCCATGTGACTCAGCACTTCGTCCTGATGAAAGATGGTGCTGATTGGAGTCTAGCTGTATGTGGTTCCGAAATATCTTTGTTTCCTATAAAGTATAACACAAGCATAGCTTGGTCTTACAGTCCAAAGACATGCGTGATAGGTCAACTGGCCTCTCTACATTGCACAAGGGTGTGAATGTGAACATGTATCGTTGCTTATCCTGTTTATGTCTGTGTTATTATCTGGCCTGGGTACAATCCACCTCTAGTTTATTGACCACAGTAAACAGGCACCAGCCCTACAAAACCCTGAAATGATTAGTGTAAATGCTATACATAATCCAAACTAGTTGTACTTAATCAAATGTTAGGAGACCTAAGTTGTTTTGATAGGGACAGAGTTATCTTTACCAGTGGAAGAACCTGCGTTTTCCACACAAACTTCAGATTTTTGGTGGAATATGAACACTGCACATCGCCATGATCACACTACGGCTGGTGAAACTTGATTTCACCAGCTTATTGTGACATTTACCTTCTAAAGCAGCCAGTCTGGTTTCTTATATATATCATCTGAGGTTGTCTTTAAAATCCACCTAAACTCAGAGAATGATTTTGCTAATATCTAGTATAGAAGATTTGCTTAGATTTTTAAAATAAACATCAAACATTTTATTTTTGTTTTGAGGTTTACTAAATTTTCTCCAAAGGAACCTTCGACTTTTATATAAAATTCAAGATTCTGTCGGAACCTTAAACTTGATTGTATTTTGCTGAAATTTAGTAAAATACAATGAGGTTTGGAGCAAGACAAAATGTGATAGTTATAAGATGTATGATTAATTCTGATGGTCAGTGAATGCATCTTCGTACAGCATACAGTAATTTACAGTCTACAAAGCAGCGGATTAATCGCAGCCTTCATATTGTCTACCAAAAAATAAGATTTCAGCCTTTTCATATCAGCCAAGGCCAAGAAATATAATCATACATCAACATGTATTTGGTTTATGTTATTTGATCTCATCTGGTTTTAAATAGATACCTTTTTTTTACGCTTTCTTCAGAAATTTGCTGCCAACCTCTTATTACTGTATACTACTATGCAGATAACACATATTCAACTATTATTAAATTGTCAATAATGTAAAAACAAATATGATTGGTGAGTCGCTAAAGATACTGTTAGGTTAATGTCATGTGAAATGACCTTCTTGATGCTGTATTCACCATGTACAAGTTCATGTCTGGGTGTAGGATCTGTGGTCTGGAGATTTTTCTTATGTCAACCCTGTTCTATCAAGAATATTGCCCTCTAGGTCCCCATACTGTCTGCTACCATCACTGTTATTTTCTCTCTTTACTCTATGACCCATTTCCATCTCTGCTGAGGGACTCCTCTATAAGAATATTACCTGTCACTTTGTCAGAGGGAAAACTCATCTTGAACAGTAACTGAAATTGTCTGTCATATCACTCACTTTGTCATTTCAAAGCTTTTGTTCTCACAAAGAGTCAGGAAGAGGATGAGAAAATCTTCCCAGGATCACCCTCACAGTGTTTTATTTTGATGTTTCATTTCTTCTGCACTTGGTAAGGAAGCAAAATTTGAAAGCCTCTGCAGAGAAACACTAAGTCATGCCCACAAGACCTCAGCCAGCACCCGCAGCTAGCTGCCTCCCTGCGGTCTCTCCGGCTAAATCCTCCAACTAATCTTCAATTAAAATGCCAATAATAGGTGTTGACCCGGCTTGGTGCCCATCGCTGCTCTCCACGCTCTGTCCGTCCCTCGCGTGTGTCCTCTGCCACCGGGGCCGTACGCGCGATCCTGTCAAGACTCTTTGCAAAGCACCCGAAGGATTGACCTAGATCGAGGTCGGTTCACAAACTAATTTCTGCAAACACAAAGACGGATTAGCAAAGATTAAGATGACAAGTTTTAAGGATGGAGAAGTAGCTGGCACGGGCCAATTACGATTAAGGCTCTAAGTAAAAAGAATGTACTATGGTTAATCCAGCCAAGGGTTGTGTTTGGGTCCACTCTGACCCCAAATCGTCACTTAAATGCCACAGCTCCTCTTTTATTAAGGAGGTTTATGTAAAACACTTGTAGAATTCAGTAACTTACATGCAGCAGATGACGCTTCATGAAAGAAAAATACTTATGGAGCGTCCGAGAGCGTCAACGGTGTAGCAAAACGGTGAAGTTCCCTCAACTTAGATCAGAATGTCATGGATTTTCTGGATATGTCAAAGAAATTTGCAGGTGTGAGTGTTACAATTCAGCAATAATATTACTTAGGCTCGTGCTATGGTACGCAGACACTCCGTCTACACTGTTGAAGGTTAATGTACCTCTACGGATGCCAAATGATCAGTGCAATTCAAATTCTACAGTTCACATTTGCACCGCTTTGTGTATTCAGACGGCTGATAGTCTCCTTCTGTTCTCTGTAGTCATTTCATCTGACTGTGCACCACTGGGCCACTTTAGAGTATTTGTACTGTACTCAAAGGAACACCCCAGCAACAAAGTGTGTTTCTCTGGTGAAGAAAGCTAAATGCTAGGATTGAATCAAGAGGAGACTCAATAAAGTTTGTGGTTTAAGGGTGCACTTACTACCGTGTTGTTGTGGCTTTGTAATGTTGTTTTTCTTTACCTCGAGCAGATTTGTTTGTTTTAAAACTAATTTGTACATGTGTCATATAAAAGAGGGGGAAATGGTTTGAGAATTATTCATCATCTGCTAAAAACAGACACTTTACCAGGAGTTTGCACAGACATCAAAATATACCTAAAGATAAATTATTCATCTGAAAGAAAGAGTTGTCTCGCTCTAAATGCATCCCAAAAATTCACAAACGCGTTTTTTATTATTATTATTATTATTATTATTCTTTTAAAGTCATTGCGAATACAAACCTCAAGCGTTCTCTGCAAACATCCCCTCACATTTTGTAGTTCAGCTTTTCAGCAAAGCTCATTTAAGCTGATGAAAACGTGATATTGTTTTGGCCCTTGTGGTCCAGTTCCTGCATTCTTGCGTTGTGGTCCCAGCAGATTGTACACAGGTTGTGCGCAAAGCGTTCCTGAGCCAGTCATTTCCCCTAATGCATTCCATGTGTGGATCCACTCTGCTCAAACACACATCTGCTCTGTCACTGTGATTCATTCAGACGATCCACAAACATGTTTTATTGCTCTCTTTCCTGCATTAGGAAATTCTAATGAATAAAGGAAATGTAAGTCTTACCGCCGCTTATAGGGATTTAAATTCCTGCTTTGATTCCTTCCCCCCCACCCATCCCCAACCTCCTCTAAAGCCATTTTTCACCAGTACTCCACCTTCATTACTCATCCGAATGAAACCATATGTCACAGAGATAGAAACATCCTCCCAAAGAACTCAGCCAAGTCTTAAAAGCTGTCGGTAACTCCGTGTCACGAAGCCTCCCCCCCCGCCCTCCATCCGGTTGTCGTCTTTGACACTTGAGCTCTGGATGTTTTGTAAAACTCTTCACAGGACGTTAGGGACCTGGTGTGTGAGTGACTGTGGCTGGCTGAGCACGTCTGTGGGTGTTCAGAAAGTGTGTGCGAGCGCATGTGCGGTTTCCAGTGTTTATGGACGCGTGTGTGGTCCGGCGCAGAACAAAAGCGGACACTCATCGGCGGGCCTGGCGTGCGCAGAGCACATTCAGATCAGGAAGGAGAGGCAGGCTTTCATCTTCTCTCCGCCTTGCCGAGGGCCCCGGCGGGGGACTGCAAGCCGGAGTCAGGCGAGGAATCCTTTTGTGTGATTAATGCTGAAGGTTTAGGGGGTTCCCCCACCCGCCGTCAGACCCTCTGATGAAACTGAAGAGCCCCCCATCGGCGGGGGAGTTAGTCATAGCCAATGAAATCTCTCCGAGGTACAGATAACAATTTGCCATGCGGGAGGGGGGGAAAGCGAGCAACAAATAAAACAGCCAAAACACTAACGAGCTGCAAAGAGGTTTCAGCATTACTCTCCTAATTACAAACTCAGTGGGCTTGAGCCCCTTCTTCCCCTCTCCCAGCTTCACCTCTGCTCCATCTGTTAGTCTGCAGTTTAATTAAGGAGACTCTCCTAATTGATGAGAGTGAGAAATGCAACTTCAGACCACAGTCTGACTGTAAGTGCTTATGAAAATGCCTGAGAAATTGGCGTTCTGCTCAGCCCTCAGACTCATTCATTAGCTGCTGTGGCAGGGCCACCTCACACCCACAAACAGTCATTTATCAGCATTATCCTGAAGCGTGCCTCTGTAAACATAAACATTCCTTTTCCTAAGTGATGAGGGGGGGGGGGCATTTTATTGTTGTCTGGACTTTTCTCTTAGTTGTGGGTGGTTTTGGTTTGATAGTGATGAAGGTCTGAGCCTAGACTGACTTTTACCTGAGAGACAGTTTTGGGAGATGAAGGGAGTTTGGGAATTTCAGGGTTGGAAGGTAATTAGGCATTTGGGCCTTTTCTTACCTGAAAGGAAAGATTTAAGTGCTTTTATATATAGTTGTAACTAGTAGGCTAGTCAGGTAAAAACCAGCCCCTCATTTCAGATCAAGTTTATTGTCATATACTTGGCATGGTTAAAAACCAACTCTTGATCTAGGCTTTGTTGGGTACAGAGGGTCTGAACCCTTGGCTATTGAGAAACTGTTGCTTTCTGAAGGCATGGACTGTTGAAATTTTGCCTAATTGCCAACGTTTGCTCATGACGTTTCTAATGCGCCAGTTTGACGCTATGAAGCTTACCAGAAATTGGGTTCGGTGTAAACAACCATCCTCCACTGAGAAGAGAGAAGTGCAGAGTCGAACGAGGCGGCTGTTGATGTTAATTCAGTATTTGGAAGCATGGCCCAAACGGACTGAACGGCTTTGTTCACTTCCTCCACTGCCATTGCTAAAACTACAGTCAGACTACAATTTTAGGTCATTGTTCACAGCTTCACCTTCTGTTTGCTGATTGGTCTGGTTGGGACTCTTTCAAAGAAATCCTGCTCAATGGGAGAAATCCCAGACGGTGCAGTGAAGAAAATTTAAAATTGAGTGGAATTGCCCGGGAAGGTGATGGCTCAGTACTGGTAGGGTAGAATGGGCCTGTTTTCAAGATCATGTTATTCCAAGGCTTAATGATTTGCAGACCTCTAAAGTTGATCCCAGAGAAACCAACAGAGTGAGTAGAGAACCTTTAGGAAGTATAAAGTACTGCCCATCCTCTGCCTGTTTCTGTCAGTCACAAGCCATTTGACTGAAAGAAGGCTATGGATGGTGTTGATGTAGAAACTAAAGGAGTTCCCCCGATCACTGAGGTAAAGGGCTTGACACACTATTAAGTGTCTGTCTATAAGAACTGCTTTGACCTCGTATAAAAGCACGCTTCACTCGGAGGCATAAAGTTTTCACTCTAACCCCTTCTCAGATGAGGAAAGAAAGAAAATGAGCAAAAAAAAAGAATAAAGAGCCATCCTTTAACTGAGTTGCTGGCAGATGCCCAGCAACTCGGAGTTGCTGGGCATCTGCATCAACTCCGAGTGACGTCTAGTGGACGGATACAGAAGTTAAAGGTTTGTGGTTTTCTATCAGTATGCGCTAAGCATTAAAAGCCCAAAAACTGTAAACTGCTCCCTATGTCTCACATAAAGTCACATGGTATAATTGTTTTCATTTTTAAACTTTTTAGATGGGTAGTTTATTTACAACAACATTTTTAGTGCACAGTGGGGTTTGGTGGACTAAAACTCAATACAGAGTTGATGCATATTGAGTAGAATAATGGTTATTTTTAAAAAGTGGAAAGCTACAGTACAATGTGCTGACAGCACCATCAGTCTGGATAGTAAAACAGAGGTCAAAGACACGATTTAGACCGAACCCTGTTATCCAGAGAGGCGAAGCATAAAAAGTGTGAATCAGCTTTAATTCTACAATAGCCAGCTCTGTTTGGCTTAAGATTGCAGTTTCTTTTTGTTTTTTCTATTTATTTTTTATTACTATTATTATTATTATTATTTTGGGTTCATTGGCAGCACAATTACACATCACAGCTCAGCACAAGCAAAGTGCAAGTCTGACATTATTTATTCAAAATGAATGGGTTGCAGAGCTGTTTTCATTCTAAAAGCATCTTTTGTCTGTGTTGACTTTGATAGATTTCATTACACTTCCAAATATGGAAATAGTCCTGCTGTAGCTTATTAGCCCTTAGTTGCGCAGGTGACTAAACCCTTCACTCTTAACATTTTTTTTTAAGTTGAAACTAATTCATTTTGAGGCCACTTTTCTGAAAAAGTTATTTAATGTAGAAAATATAAATATTTTTCACTTTGATAAAAGAGCAATGCTAAAAATTGTGAACGCAATATTCAATATTCACAGGTTCACCCCGGATATGTCAGCAGTCCATAACAGGGCAACACAAGGACACACAACGAGCAAATACTGTGAGCAAACAGCAGGTAAACATTTCACTTCTATCTTGATTCAGGAACAAACTGAGACAATGGGGACTTCCTGTGGGAAACAGCAAGGCAGCTTGAACAGAGGAGTCAAGGAGAGCTTCCTAAACCAGAGCTTACTTTCACATGAAAGAGTGGGATGATTTCTTATTTGCTCTTGTCTGTGACGGAGCTAAAACGAGAAGCTTTCAAAGATTTCCTTTGGGTTGCCGGGGACATCGAGCTGTAGGTAGTTGTCTTTCAGGAAGATTTAAAAAAATAAAAAGACTCCAGTCCCTGCTCTGCAGTTTGTAGCTTGATGTTTGCTTTCAGTCAAACAGAAAAAGAAACCAGGCAGCAGAGCGCCATTTTTAGTAAGTTGCGTCCTGTTCCAAAGAGAGGCTTGAGGTGTCACAAACTGATTTAGGTTCATTTAGTTTTACGAAGAGCGCAGGGCACGCGCATAATGACCTAAACGATAATAAAAACCTGAATGATGTTGGAAGCCTCCTAAACTAGCAGTGTTGAATCACCTTTTGCTTCCATTGAAGCTTCGGGGGAGAGACTATTTCACTGTTTGCTGATCAGCTCTAATTCACTCAGGTTGGATAGGAAAAATCTGCAAACTGTGCAGTGCTAGTTTTCTTCAACACTTGGCACTTTATATGCAGGTCAAAAACTGACAACAAATTTGATTATTTATAGTTTTCTGTCAACAACGTGTTTTTGTTCTGGCTAGTTGGATTTGTGGAGTGCTCCACTAATAGTTGTCTTATCCACAGATTTTCTCAGGAGCTGGGGATCTTTGCAGGCCTTTCTGAGTTCCCTCTTATGTTTCTCTCTTTGAAACCTGTCAGTTTAGATGGGCAGCTTTGTCCTGGTAGGTTTGCAGCTGTGCCATTCTGTTTCTATTTCTGGAACAGTTCATCATGACCTAACGTAACGCTACTTCAAGCTTCTCCTCAACCCTCTCCCTGACCCGCCTGCTGTGTTTCTCGGGGTTACTACAATATTACTCTGTTGCAAACAGATTTGTATTTTAAAAATGTAATGTCATTGAGACTAGGGGTGTTTAAGGTGTGGCCCAGGGCCCATTTGTGGATCTTGGAATGATTTTGTTCGGCCCCCCGACCACAACACAAAAGTGGTAAAGGTTTTATTTTAATAAGGCAACAGTCTGAAGCCCTTTTTATGTTTTGAATCTTTAATGATAAACATATATCGTAAAAAAAATAATAAAATTGTCACAAACAAATTTTGTGTTTTTATTAAATGAATCTTGCGGCTTGCCAGCTGTTTAAATTTGCCACTTTAGCACAAAAAGTTTGGATGCCACCAATTCAAATCTTGACATTAATGTATTAAATTAATACATTAAGTATTCTGAAGTCTCTGGTTGTAATCTGGAAGAGTAGAGACGGACAGGAATTTGTATTTGCTTGGTAGTTTTATTTTTGATGGCATGTGGAACAATAACATACTACAGGTCACTGCTGTGAGCAAGTTTCTCATGATGTCAAGCTGACAAGTTACGGTAGAGGGTACCACTTAAACCCGCCACCTGTGAATTCCTCTCCGTAATTAGAAGGCAGAAGTTAACTGATTGTTTTGGCTTCCCATTCACGTCTGAATGATGTTTATTGTGTCCAGACTCCATCTAAGCCAGCGCTGCATTAAAGCAAAGTGAGTTTACCCTGTCCGCCCACCTGAAAACCACGGAGCCCCTCCTCCGACTGCCCCGCCGCTCACCCATACCTTAAACCACACCCCGGTGAAAATCCGTACGACGACAGAAATTGCAGGGCAAATGCCTTTGAGCCACGCTGATTAAAAGACCCCGCCAACTGCATTTCAAAGAGAGCCAAAACAATATGTCGCCTGCCGTGACTCACCCGAAAACTGTTATTACAGCTTATGAAGCGGTCCATTCCATCTCTCTGTGGTTTTCCAGCCCGTAAGATAAGCCTTAGATAGCTGAGGTAGGCTAAGTGGCCTTAAAAGCATCCCTGAGCGGTTAATAAGTATGTACTAATGACTCCCAAACAAGTCTTATCAACATGGAAGTCCTTGATGGAGCTCCAGCACATCCAAAGGCTGACGTGCTGTTTGACGTTGCTGGCTCATAAATCTAGAGGCAGAAGAAACGAGAGAGAGGAAACAGGACTTGCAGGACAATTGCAACATGCAGGCCACTGAAACAGCTGTTCAGTGAGCCGCATCTTAGGTCTCACTGCAGCCCAACTTCATCTTTCAAGCCCACCCTCACTACTTAAATCTAGATAAGAGCCTTTTGTTTTCTTTCTAACAAATTGGGTTTGTCCCACGCTCAGTGCGAGGCTTCGAAGTGGAGTAACATGAGTAGGATTTTACAGAGGAGGGTCAGGAGGGATTCCCGATGTTCTGTCAGAAGATAAGGTGTTTTACCTTCCGCTCGGCGAAGACTCAAATTATTGAGGGACACTGATTATGTGTTCCGGATTCCCCCTTTGTCTTGAACTTAAACTGCAAGTGTCACACTCAAATATTTAAGTGGCCATCTATATCCTCAAGACACAGACATATTAAGATGATAGTTGTGGACTTGTACGTTGTTTTATCATTCATATCAAAGCAGTTTTTATCTGTATACCGTCAAAATCAATCTAGGTGTAAAGATGTTCAACATTATTTAATTTCAAATGCAGAGAGAGATATTTATTGATATTTTAACAGTTTGTTAATGGGGCAGTGGTGCCCAAAGTCAGTCCTTGAGGGCTGGCATCCTGCATGTTTTTGTTCTCTCCCAGGTTTAAAGCACCTGGATCAAATGATGGCTCATTAGAAGGCCAAAGAAGAACACTGACATGCTGAAAAGGTTGTTACTACAACCAGGGAGAGAACTAAAACATGCAGGATGCCGGACCTCAAGGACCGACTTTGGGCACCACTGGTTTATGGTAATCAGTACGTTTTGCCACAGCCAGCCCTTTGACGACATTCGTGACACCCCTGATACAGAACATGATACAATTCATCCAGCTCTTGCAACGTGGATGTATCATCACTACTTTCACCGCCTTTCATTACAGCATTGGTTTTAAAATCACAATGTAATCTGATGATAGGTTTTATAGCAGATCCACTGCTTTAGTCATCTGGACGATGGCGTGTGAGATGTCAGACTGCTGTAGTACGTCGAGGTTGACTTAGAGAGGTTGCCACAGAAACGGTCAAAAACAAAACAACACTTGCTAAATATTGATGCTTACTGTAGACTGGCAACTGTAAATAACCCATCCTGTTATCCAGGGAACGGGTGCAAGGCAGGAAGAAGGTTGTTTCCAGCAGCTCAACCGTACCAGGCTTCCAGTAACGTCTTCTGTGCATTCCTACTGGGTTAGCTCAATCAGTTGGCGGCCTTCCTCCCGGCTATGCAGCTCTTTCTCGGCAACAAGCTGTTATCTTCCATACATC
The DNA here is from genome assembly GCA_903067095.1 of Girardinus metallicus. Taxonomy (NCBI): domain Eukaryota; kingdom Metazoa; phylum Chordata; class Actinopteri; order Cyprinodontiformes; family Poeciliidae; genus Girardinus; species Girardinus metallicus. The sequence goes on along the minus strand of CAEGAE010071330.1, from coordinate 20,714 downwards.
AAAAGGTTATGCTTATCTCCATGGGACCACAAACAAACATGCAACACATTCTTCTTCTGAAGCCAGGGATATCCGATCAATGTGGAGAAATAAAAATAAATGTAAAATAAGACTTATTCGTGTTTCAGTGTATTTGAACTAGAAATCAACTTCTTCTACGTGCTTCAACTGGGATTTAGAAGTAACTAAAGTTTTTTAAAACAATATCTTGACGAGCTTTGTTCATCCCGCAGAACACTATTCGGTCTATTGTCTGACACAATGAAGCCTGTCGGAGCCTTACTCTTAAAATGTCCTGAAAACTACCAGTTATTTCCCTACCACTTCAACAGTTTACAACTTTCGTGTTGATTTATCACATAAAATCACAACCGAACGCGCCAAAGTTTATGCTTTTGACGTGAAAAAAAAAAAAACACGCCATAGGGTTCAAAAGATATGGATATTTTTCAAACGCAGAGACAGGAGTGGGCAAACAAAACTCAAAAGGGCCTTTCATGTTTCTTTGCTTCAAATTGGAGGGTGAGCTCAGTATATCCAACTGGATGCCTTTTACATTCCATTGCTGCTTTGTGCAAATTTTGTTTAGTCTGTGCTGAGGTTGTACCGATTAAAAAAAAAAAAAAAAAAGAAGAGGTAAATATGTAAACACGGTTGCATGGTTACAGATCTCTCATTATGCTTATCTCATGTTTTCAAGACTTATGTTTATGTTTGTTTTTTTTTTGTTAAAGCCAAGGTTACAAATTAGAAAAAAAGAAAAGGTAAACATAATAATTAGTTTGCTTTTGTAATTCGAGGATCATCAGTTTTTCATAATTAAATGTCATCAGCAAAGAAAAGGATCATTTTTGAATAAATCTAACTTTTTATTTTGAATGTTTACGCTTGCGAAACTCCTTTTAAGTTTTGGCAGAAGCCGGGAAGAAGTCGGCGGCGTCAAGGTCAGTCACGTATTTGTTGCTCCCTTGTGTTCCATTAATTATGGCTCTTTTCAAAATGTCCTCACCTGATTAGAAATCACTTAGACTGATGTTAAAGCTGTAAATTAGCTTTTGCAAGTAGAGCACCTCAATCAGCGGGGTCTCTCTCCATAAATCCCAAGGTGGGCGGTTGAGGGGACGAGGGCGGGGGGAGGAGGTCAGTGGATTTTCCAGTGAGAAGGCTACAGTAATGACTCAAGTGGGAGACAAAAAGCGCAGGCAGAGGTGAGGGGGGCGGGAAATGGAAAGGGGAAAGAAGTGCAGAACCATTGTGCATGTGAGCAGACCTCCTCTGAGTTAATTACCTCCCCTCCATTTTCTTTCAGCCGTCTCATGATAACGCGGCTCAAAAGGGGGCATCCCGTGGAGAGTAAACAGAAGACTAACAAAGATGTGCTAGTCATGGACCAAATGAGCTGAAAGAAACGTATTTGAAAAACATTAGGAGATAACAACGGAAATGCGAGTTGCTGGAGACAAAACTGAAGAAAATCCACATTGAAAAATCCAGGAAGCCTTTCCACAGGCATCTCTCTCTCTCTCTCTTTCTCTCTGTATGTGTGTTGTCCTGCGAGATGGAAGGGAGCAGAGATAAGGGACGCTTTTGAAAACCTCACATGTCCTTTTCTTTAGCAGCCCAGCAGTGGCTGTTTATCCCCCGGTATGTTATCTCCAAAGTCTGCCTTTTTGGTGTCGATAAGCGGAGAAATCTTTACCCGATAACATCAAAGTCACATCAGATTCCCGACGGGAACACAAATATAGAGTTGCTTTAAATAAATGAGGAAAATATGGCGCTGCTCGAAGGTGTGGCCGGTATAAAACGCGATCGCGAAGGTAAATTTATGGGTTTTTAAATGGACTATTTTTGGTTCTGCTATCTTTAGCGGAAAAGATCTTTACAATGAAGAAGTGTTGCGAAAGAGTCCATCTCGGGGCTTGTGATTGGAAACGTTCTGGCCCATGACACACTGCCTTGCCTGAGGCGGGCTGGTCTTCGGCCGCCTGCCTGACTGCTGATGTAACCCGAGGTCAGGAGTGAGCACAACCCAGTGGACAGAACTCTCATTCTGAAAGCATCCCTGACGCCATCTATTGCCTCTGTGTGTCTGGAAGCGTTACAAACCCAACTCCTCTCTGGATGGTGTGGAAACCTTCTGTCGGTGCCTCAAAGTACGAGAGCTCGCCGTGGCTTTGTGTCCGGCTAACTCGCACTTTCACTTAGCTGATGAAATTCCCAGTAACCTCCAATGGCACGCTCAGGTCGGGACTTAGAACAAAGGTGTTGCTTGGAAGGACTTTAGATCGCCTGCACTCGACCTGCAGCGTTCCCTCCTTCACAAACGGAATCAGTTTTGTTGGCAAAGCATGTTCGATCAAAATGAATTTGATTTCATTTTCACCATGTCATACCGTACCAACTTTGAAACATCAGAAACAAAGTTCAGCTCATAGCAGCACACCAAAAACATACAGCTAAAGAAAAAAAAAAAAGTAAAATTCAAGTGAAACATATGGTGTTTTCACACTTGATAGACTGGTAGACAGAGTTTGATTAGGGACCAAAGTGAAACGATCCAAACTAATTAAAAAAACCTGTTCTCTTCTTCACCTGTGGTGTCGCTCCACCAAGAACTACTGAAGGAAATGACACAATACCGTCAGAAAATGACATAAGTGCAACTTCCTTTTCCACAAAATGTAAACAAAAATGGAGTGGCGTCAGATTTCATCAATTCTAGGATGTCTCTTTTGCCTTTAGTAAAAGACCAGGAGTCATTTCTTCCTATTTTAACTGCAATACGGTATAGTCCTGTTCCTGCTTTCGAGCGGCCTCCAGTCTGCTTGCATCCACATACACATTCAGACCATGCCGGAGTTCACTTTAATCGAACCGAAAGATAGGTTTGTAGGCAGACAGGAGTTTGCTTTATTGGTCAACGTCAGAGTTCGATTGCAAATCCATGACTTACCAAAGCAAAACAGAGTTTGTAGACAAATGAACTAGAGTTTGATTAAAGCGGACCAAGTGGGGCTGGTGTGAATACAAACCTGAGTCAAGGACTTTAGATCGCTTGTATTTGACTTGTAGCGCTAATTTCGCCCAGCCGTTCTCTCCCGCTCCCTCCTCAAGAGCTCGGAGGTTCACTTAGGTCTGTACTCTGGCGTTAGCTCCGCTTCCTCCTCAAGCGCTCGGAGGTTCACTTGCGGCTTATTCCGGTTCTAAGGCCGCTAAGTCCGGCTATAATGTTGGCTATAATGCCGGTTCTAAGGCCGCTTTCTCCAGCTCTAACGCCGAAGAAAGCCCTATATTATATAACATTAAATAAAAATTACAACATTTACAAATGTGTTCCCTATTTATTTTTGAAAGCGTTATATGGTCTTTAGAGCATGGCTGACATGCAAAAATGTTTTTAATGACACTTTCAGTGCCTTGAAAAAGTATTCATACCCCCTTTTTAATACTTTCTCACATTATGACCACTTACCTCATTAAATTTTATTTCAACTTCCTTCCCCACGAGTACCTCGAAGGTCCTTGATAGGCTTTTTAAATTATATTAGCCGGTCCTCCAGAGCCGGTGTCTGCATATTTTAGGCGTTTCCCTGCTCCGACACACCTGAATCAAATAAATGGCTCATTAGCGAGCTACTTCAGAACCCGGTGACATGCTGAGAAAGTAATTAGGGCTTTTTTTGTTCTTTTTTTTTGTTTTGAATCACCTTGTCTTGAAGCGAGGGACACGTTTAAAACATGCGGGGCGGAGGCTCTTGAGGACCGGAGCTGGCAGCCCATAATATTACCCATAAAACCTCTCATCCTGCACAGAAGGTGCTCTTTGATCTTCAAACTGCATGGATGTTATTATGATCCTGAAGTGTTGTCTGAATATGGTAATGTGTAAAATATCTCCTTTGTGGCTGACTTTATTTTGCAAATGTAATCACTCAAAAAGCTTTTCCTTTTCTTTTTTAACTAAATGATTACATGCTTAGAGTAGGAAATAAGCATGAATAGAGTAGCACTTTTGTGGATCCCCTTGACATTTTCATTGGCAGAGGTGATGTGTGACGGCAAAAAAACTACTAAATAATAATAAAGTAAAGGAGAACACACACCCAGAGAGCCTGTGGTGCATGTTGGCTACTGCAGCGTGCCAACTGGCACTCTGGATGTGAACTTCAGCTGTGGGTTGTATGATACAAAAACAATATTTTGTGTCGGGCATCTTACACGGCCAATGTGTGTTAGCCTTTAATCTTTTTTGTTATTTTCGTTCTACTGCATGTCTAACCTGAAATAAAATTCTTAATTAGAAAGTTTGACACTCATCTTTGTTCTCTAAGCAGTGACTAAGTAGTTACTTTTTTATTTTTTAAATCCAAGCACAGCTACATTTTCAGTTATATTATTTATTGCTATTGCTTACACATTCACACAGTTTCCTTGACCAAGGACACTTCAGGCTCTGGACGAAGAGAAAAGGCCGTCCAGATGACTACTCTTCCCATTCGGCTATGGCTGTTTGTTTACTGCCACATCTGGAAGTGCAATGTAAGGCTGTAGGAACTAAAAACCTGTAATTGGTCAAGAAATAATGACAAACTCTCTCAATTTATGTTAAGGTGAGGGAAAAATCGGGATATCACAATATTGCAATACATTCTACTCTGATTTTAAGAATGCACTGTAACCAATCAGGGTTATAATAGTTTTTTTTTTAAGTTTTATTTCATTGTGACTTTTTGTTTGTCTAATTCAGTTAGTTTGTAGAGTGTGTTTGCTAGATTTTATTAGTTATTCTTAACTAAATGGTTTTTAGTGTTAGTTTAGTTTTTATGAGTTATAGTAGTAGTTTTCATATTTTTCATGATTTGGTAGAATTTTAGCTGTAGAATTCAAAACAGTCAGACTATTATAGTGTAATTATGGGTTAGGGTTGAGTATTTATTACCTGTATAACTAGGTAATAAATACTCAACAGAAGATACCATTTTCAAAAAATGTATTCAATAATTGTTGAACAACAACTGACAGGGCTTTTCTTTCAACTTTTGTTCTCGCCATTTTGCAGACTAGCATAATTTGCCGACAGTTGATGGAAATTACTTTTGTGGTGGGAAAAAAAAATCTATTTCACAACAGCTCGAAAGGCCGGTAAATAGATTCATAAACACAAAAACGAAGGATATTATATCTGTAATTTCAGTATGACTTCGTTTTATAAAGGCACACTATAGTTCCAGTTAGAGTTTTTTCCGTTAGTTACCATTTTTATTTACTTCAGTTAGGAAAATTGATTTCTTGATTTCAGTTTCCGTTATTTTCTTAGTTTTTGTTTACTATAATAACCTTGTTATCTATATGTAGTGGACTCTTACATCTGTATGTTCACCTGGACAGCAATCCTGAATAGCTTCTTTGACTCAATGGCTTCTTTGAAGCCCCTTGGAGGACAACTCCAGTTGTTGGAGGACAACTGCGGTGTCCTCCAACACCGCAGTTGTTGGAGGACAGGCAGAAAACAACATCATGGTTGTTATTTATTAGTCTTCATTGAGCTCCTTCAGTGAGCTCAGTGACAGACTGAGCTCAGGTTCAGTGACAGACTGAGCTCACTGAACCTGATTGGTTTTTTCATTTGTGTATTTTTTTAATGCTGAAATACATCATATTTTGTATAAAAAAAACAACTATTAAACTCTCACTTTTTAAAAAATCTGAATATGTTTAATAATTAAACACTTTTATTTTCTAAAGCTTTACATTTTATTACTGTATTATTATTTCTTTTTTCTTTTAGGTTTCTACCTTTATGTGAATCTGCATGCTTCCATTTTGCCTGTCACTTTGCTGCTTGTGTGCCCAAATTTTACAGACAATATAAGATATTTCCATTATATTCTTTTCTTTTCTGTTCTATGACATTACATTCCTTTTTCTTTTTTTTTCTTTTTTTTTTTGCCGTTAAAAAAAATACCCATTTTTCACACAGAAGACGATGAAAAAGTCAGAGTGAATTGCGTCTGCTACATCTGTTAGCAAATTGCTTGCCACAAAGAAAACCAATTTCTAACAAAACAGTGATGCTGGACTGCTATCATTTTGCGCACTTTGGTGAAAATGAAAATATATCTACATTCATTTGTGAGAAATTAGAGTATCTGGGTTTAAATTTTTGTCAAAGGTGGGTTTTAAGCTGCCAATGTTTTCATGTGTGACTGAGTCAGGGCCACTTCTTGTGTTGCCTAGCAACATTGACATTATAAGGTACTTTGTTTTCATCACTCCGGGCCACACATGCATACTGCCCACACAAAACGCTAAGAGTTGAGTCTGTTCGGCCAAACTCTGCATAAGCTAAGAGCGCCCAGAGGATTCACAGTGGTGAAGGGTCAGGCCGTCCGCAGTATGTTCTGGATGTCAGGGGTGGAAAGGGGTGGGGGGTGATTAAGACCTACTTCCTGGCTGACAGGAAGTCCAACTTCCTGTCTTGATTAATGTGGGGGACTGTGGGATCACACAGAGCTACAGAGAGAGGGGCCTCCCACACACAGAGCCTTCCACATTTCACCTTGAGTGTCAACCCCCTCTTTTTTTTTTTTTATTCTCTCCGGCTCTCACGGTGCTTGAGAAAAGCAGGACTAAAATAGCCCAAGCTTGGATTTCAGCAGCTTATTGCACCATCGAGAAAGGCACTGTGATTGTCAGAAATGAAAACAGATTTCCCAAACCGCCAACACTCCTGACAGGAGTGGATCTTGTTTGCTCGAGGGTCACGAACGACTAAAACCGGCGCTTCTTGAACACGTCTCCTCGGTCAGGAGTCGAGTCCTGGCGAAGAATGTCAACAAGCAAAGGGGCTCCTCTACAGCTGGAGGAATGTGGCAAGTGGTGGTGTGCTCTGGAATCGCTCACTAACTAACAGGATGATGGTGGACCTGCTAGAGACGCAGACTCCATGCCTTGCAATGTGTTACACTGATCGGGAAGGCTTTCCATTGGTGTGGGTGAGGGAGAAGAGGGAGAGGTGCTTTTTAAGATTTCATGTCGTCCTCAACCCCCCACCTCCTTGCAGATAAAGGTTGCCGTTGCCAAGGTGACTTGACAAAGAAAGGGAAAGTATCTGGCTGTTTTTCACCCGTCCTTGAGCAGGGGAAGCTTAAAAGCCAGAGGCATAGATAAGACTATTTCGATCCCTCCCTTTTCGGCGGAACAAAACCTGTACGCATGAGATAGTGCCCTAAATATCTCAAGACACTTCGGCTCATTTGAAAGCTGCCTAAATATGCGAGACATGTGGTAATGAGCGAGTTGGAAGCTGCTTTCGCCCGCTAAATCGGCACGGTGACATTAACACGCGCAGACAGACAAATCGCCTCCATAATGAAGAAACCGAGGCGGAATGTTACAGTCAAGAGGAAAAAACTCTTTATGTTTATTAGCCATGAATTTCACATTGTGAATAAAAAGAAAAAAGAATCAAATGTAACAAAATAACACCGTTAAAAAATAGAAACAAAACTTTTACTTGATCAAATAAGAGAAATCCAATGCACACTGACAGAATCGTCCTGTCTCGTTTATGACTTTTTGTGAAAGCTCAAGAAGCCAAGAGGGAAAAAAAAAAAAAAATGCCGCTCAGCAATTAGGTGCAAATTGAAGGGGCATATATTGATCGCTGTTGCCAGGGAGACTTGTGTGTGGTGGGGGGATAGAAATGTCCTTATCTGATTGGTTGAGTTGGAGTCTCTTAATTCAGCGGTTGGATTTGGTCGACATTACAGAGCCACAATGGTCCCCACACAAGTCTTCAAAGTCACAATAGGAGGAATTTTCTGAATGGCCGAAGGAGGGCTGAGCGGCACTTTACAGGGGGCTGATTTCCACTGGATGCAAATGGAAAGTGGGATGTGTGGGGGTCTTAAAGGAAGAAGATCTGAAACAAAATATACAAATTCCACCAAGACAGAACCTTTTACAATGTGAATGAATTTTTGCAACATGTTTAGGTCACCTAGACAGACAGACAAAAACATTGAGAAAATGTTAGCAGATATGTTAAGACTTTTGTTGCTGCTGCTTTTTTTTGTTGTTTTTTTTTTTTTTTTTTTTTGGTTTGCAGAAACTTGCTTCAATAAATGTGTTTTTTTTTTTTGTTTGTTTGTTTTTTTTAATGGTGAAAAGCACTGCGGTGTCTGCCCTTAACGTTACACAGCATTCGGAGCCAAACTCAAACAGCTAACGAGACCGTGGGTTCACTCTTAGGGGAGCCAAGTTGGCACGTGTCACACAGCCTCTGCTGTCCTTGGGACAGCTGCAGACACTGCCAAATTCTTAGCCATGTTGAGGTCAATCTGTCATCGTGCCATCCTATCTTTTCTTTTGGGCTTTCATTATTCAATTTAGCCTTGTATTGGTCCAGATTTGGGCTGGTGCGAGTTTCTACCAATAATTTCAAAAAAAAAGAGTGTCAGATTATCTTGTTGCTTTGATATACAAAGGAATAGAAACATTAGCAAATCCCGCTAAACAACATGATTAAAGAATAAGAATGTTGTCTATAATTTTAATTTACTGACATGCAGATTCTTGAGGACACGTTGTAAAATGTACGTTAAATACATAAAAATCACTGTTTTCCTTACAACTGAAGGGCAGGAGGCTAGCCTGCAGCCCGCTGCTTAGCAGAGACGCCAATTGCAGCTTTCAAATGACAATTTTAACATTTCAACAGACGAGACAAAAAGATTAAAAACTGCCAAATTTGTCTTTGTTTAAGCAGGTAGGTGGAGGTGGGTATTAGCCTTTTCGAGCAAGCTGACCTTCAGCGTGCACTGCAGGTGGTGCATTTTATTAAAGGGCCTTTAAAACAAAGAAAGGGGGGAAAAAATTTGAATTTTTTTTTTTTTTTTGCGGTTTTCTAAGCAAAACCTTCTCATGTTGGAAGTTGATCTCAGTTTCCAGCATATTCCCTAGTGAATGCTCAATCTTACAGCTAGCAACTCTTTCTATGATTTAAGTCTCTTTCTTTTTAAGCCACTTGAAAAGAAGTGAATAGCGAAGCTACGTCTTGAAAAAAGCAAGTTTCTCCTGGCAAAGACTGAAGTGTGCAAAAGGCAGCTCACTGAGACCAAATAAAACACAACACTTGGCCATGCACGACATAACCCAAACGTACATTCACATCTGAATGCAGGCAGAACAGAAATAAATAGGATTAAACATATTAACATGACACAGTTACCAGTACCATATAAATTAAGACTACACTGCAGCAAGTTCAAGAAGAAACTGATTTTTTTGAAAACGGATAATAAATTCAGCTTTTTGTGTTAAGGTGACAAGACCTTTTGAGGAGTACATGCCAGTTTTCACTGAACCACTGTGAGAAAACATGCTCGAAAAAGGGTTTCGGCGGTGAATCAGCAAGAGAGCCGGCGGTTCCGTCGGGAGAAGACAATGTTTTACGGCGTCGCTGCAAAATCCAAACACGGGTGTTAACGCGTCGGCGACAAACGCCGGACACGTAAGGTCGCGACCTCCAGGCACACGAAAATCCCATCGATCCGCCTCATGAGTGGCAGCGACAGGAAAGTTTTTGTAAGAGAAATGCTCAAATTTACTTTTTTTTCTGGGTCTGAAGCATAAATTAGAAGCTGTTAACAGTTTGAAAACAAACAAAGGAAAAAATAAAAACGGGGAAGATTTGCTCCTTCATTTTTCCTTGTATGAATCAGATGTTCAGTCAAAATCCATTGATTTTGTTCTTTTTCAGTCAAACCAAAGCATTTGTCATGCTGTATATATATATATATATATATGTGTATATATATATATATATGTGTGCATGGGTGTGTGTGCGTGTGCGTGCATGTGTGTGTGTATATATATATCTATAATTTTTTGTCATAGAGAAAACTTCACAGATCGTCACAAGCCTGTTATGGCTACATATGAAGAATGCAGTTTTTCATGATATGTTTGCAGCACTCCTATGGCAGCATGAAAGCACAATGTGCACACAGGGTCAGAGTCTGTGCCTCGCAGAGCAAGCGTTGGTCAATTCGGTGTCTCGCAGCAAGATGTCCGCCTTCCTCAAGGACTGCCCACCTTTGGGTTCTTTGCTCCTGCGTGTCTGACTTTTTTGTTTATCTTCTCTTTTTTTTTCTAACACTTTTTGCAACACCAAGATGAATGCGGGGCATCTGTACACGTCTCTTTTTGGATAAAGAGAATGTGTGCTTATTCGTGGTCAGGAGACCGGCAGATGATGTGAAACTGGGGAGATCTGAGGAGAGAGAAGAAAGACTCGTTAAACAGGCCAATAAAACGAATGAGGAGGAGGGAAAGTATAATAAAAGCAACAAAAAGTAAAAGGATGAGATTTACAAATAACCTGAAAAATATGTCTTTTCAAAGAACTGCAGTGGAGGAACAGCGTGGGGCTATAACAAGGGGCAAAGAGTATCTCTTTGACTTAATTTATGCTGCGAGACACAGAAAGTGTCTTTTATTCACATCCTGTGATCTACAACAGTTGAGAGAAACAGCAGCCTTGATGTTCACTATGGTTTTACAGGAGGTAAAACCCATGGGAAGTGATTAATTTCAGTGCATGTTACATTACAATACATTGTGGTGTGTCTAAACTTCCACCAACTCTGTTTCCTGTGAATAGTCTGGCTAGCATCCAGCTCCTCATCTCCTCCCGAGCCAATATCACTTCACGCTAACCGTGTTTTATTTTGCTCTTTTCATTTTTAAAGAATTTATTTGTTATATACCTTATCTTGACAGCTCATATGGTTAAAATCTTGATGGCTAACATGGCTAAAATGTATTTGTATAAATCTCTCTAATACTGGTACTTAAAAAATATAAATTTTTAAGTACTGAGTATGTTATACGTAACATTTCCTTAGTCTAAAACATAAGTAAACAAAATCTATGGAAGGACGTAAAGAACTAATTTCACGTGCACGTCTTGGATAAATAGAAAGAAAATGTTGGGATGCCACTAAGTCAAAAAACAAGACAAAATGGATTTCTGACATTTCAAAACAACCCAAGTGTCCGCAAAGAAGGTATGATGTTTATGTGAACACTGTTTTCTTAACCTTTAAACCACCACACTTCTCCATCATTTCAAATTGTGGTACAACTCTTACTGGTGGTACTTAGGTTCCCTTTAATGGTCCTCAAAACATTTTTTGATGTCACTCATCCATAAGATAAATAAAATATTAATTAACAGCCAAAACGTTGTTTAAGAAAATTGATTTTTATTCCAAGAGGAATTACTAAGAAGTGCAGTTAATAACTGTAAACTCAAGCTGACAACAGTGAACCAAGAACAAGTGCTGGTGGCCATTTCCAATACTTCTGTAGTCAAATGTCTTGCTTCTATGTGTGTCATAGAAGCAAACTGAACTAAAAACTATTTATAATAGCAATTATTATTATTACATGCAGTAGCCATGTTGGATTTATAGGCTGGGATTAGGGAGAAACTTCTGACCTTTTCCGGTTCAGAGAAATCGTAACCATAGATTGATATTGGCAGCCAGTTTATACCCTACCTTCACCTAACAACATGTGTCATAGTTTGTTTCTTTATAATGAGCATTCATTTTATTTATTTGCCCTGTCCCCAGTTATATAAGGTAATAGAACACTATTATTTTCCTGGATTTCATGATGCCATCTGTCTCCACTACAATTTCTAAGAGACAAATCTAGAAAGGAGAAACTCTCACACAGTTTGTTATTGTTCTCCTGGGAAAAAACTCAGAGCATTTCTTTTTTCTTTCTCTTTCGCAGCTACAATCTCCTTCTGTGAGGTCCAAACATACTTCCTTTTTCCTTTCATTCCTAAGCACTCGGCCTTCTTTTCCAATCCTCCTCATTTCTTCTATTCACCGCGTTCAGTGAGCGGACTTTGTCAGTTGCCATGACAGGCAGGCGCACTGAGAAACAAGTTCTCAATGAAATTAGCAGCAGGATCTTTCACTTCGCTGGACGCTGTGTTGCTCTGGCTTACAGTTAGCTTAAACCTCCTCTCTCATCTGTCCCTTTTCGAGACGAGTCGCTCAAAATAAGGGGAGATAATGAGTTCTAGAAAATGTTTCATCTCAAGAAGGGCAGGAACATTACAACACAGGAGCGGCAGAGCTGTTCTGAACTGTCTCCTAACATTATCAGAGGGAAGACGCGCAGAGCTACAAGAATGAGGAGTCTCTCTATTTTCTTCCTGTTTAGCTCTCAGGAGCCAAGGTCTGTCAGGGCATTAGGAAAAATTAAAAAAATATGAAGAAAATTTGCTTGCACAGCTTCTTACTGTGTGGGGGCATTGGTCTGGGAATTGTGCAAACATAAAGATGAGGAATGTGAGCTCACTACCCATGCTCCGCATACGTCTGGCCTGCTTATCGTCAGAGCAGGAGTGCTGGGTTAGAATGAGGTCATCAAAAGAGCAGACAAAATGGTAAATCTTCAGAGTAAAATGATTACCATCAAGGATGATGTGTGTGTGATTGAGTTGTAAAGGATGGGGTTTATGCCTGCAAGCTCTCCAGCTCCCCTTCTTCATTTCCCCTGCTGTCGCTTCTCTCAGTCACCTATTCTTGTAGCTGATGATAGATGGCTTCCGACACGAATTGCAAGCTACCTCCGTTTTTTGCAATGTAAAGACCACAACCCCGCCACCCCCATCAAAGGTGCGGGGTCTGGAGTGGTGTGGGGGAACTGAGATTGGATTAGCAGGGTTTTGAAGCAGGGTTTTGAAGCTCGGTGATGTGTGGTACAGCTAATTTGCGGATCCTTTTTTCTTCTGAGAGTTTTCCCCCCACGGGAGCTATAAAGGTATCCAATTCTCTTTCAGTTACCCTTTCTGTCCTTCGGCCTTTCCAAACAGTCACATACCTCACTTAACTGAAGCACTGAAGCACTTAACAGGTCTACCAACTTTACTCTTGATCTTGCTTTACTAACACAACCCCAGCCTCTTACACATTCTGAAACAGGCACAAGAAAAAAGCTCCAACCTAAAGCATTGGCATCAACTCAACATTTTGGAACATGAGGATTTAAAGGCCCTTTCTTATTGTAACTCTTGTTAGTATTAATTAAACTTACTGGTTGTCTATGGATCCTAAATTAGATCTCAGTGGGTTAAAATGCTTAGTAGGGAGTCGAAGACACTGCTCTTACCTAATGGAGAAGGTACAGGTCAACGGTTCAGGATTCAAGCTGGTAGATGTTTCCAGGTGCTGACAAAGGCAGTAGGAATGAGCGAGTACGGAACAGTTGTGATGCTGTTCCAAGCATCGAGTGTGGGGTCGTAGCAGTCCAGAGTTTTACACCGCTGTGTCCCAAAGTACCCGCCCACCACGTACAGTTTGTTTCCCGATGCCACAGCCTGGCAGCTCATCCGCTTGGCCGTTACGTCCCCCACTTTAGTCCACTGGTAGTTCTCGCTGCTGAACTTGTAAGCCGAGCAAGCTGAGAATTCGGTATCCCCGCCCATGACAAATATTTGGTTCCCCAGCACGGCAGCGGCGGTGTAACGCCACGGCTGCGGGCAGGATGCTGGCACAGTCCATCGGTTTTCCTGCGGATCGTAGCACTGCACCTTGGGCAGTTTGTCGTGGGTGACACTGGTTCCGCCAAAGGCAAACAACTTGAGTTTCACGCTGACCACTGCCGCATTACTCACACCTTCTCTGAGAGGTGCCACCATGGTCCACTTGTTTGCCACTGGGTCAAACTGTTCCACTTGTTTGAGCGACACGGACGGAGAGGCCGGCAGACAGCCCGTTGCCGCGGTGTGTCCTCCAACAACATATAGGCAGTGTTTCAGCTCCGCGGAGCCATGGCCAAATCTGGCAATGAGCATAGGTGCTGCTTTGGACCATTCCTCATGCACAGTATCGTAGACCCATACGTCTTTGGAAACGCCGTTCTCTGATCCTCTCCCGCCTGTGATGTATACCTTACAGCCAATGGCACAGGCACTGAACTCCTTTCTGGGACTGGGGATGTCAGCCTTCGGGATTATCTCTTTGGCTTTCTGGTCTACCAGGTACAGTTTGTCACACATGAATGTCTGTCCACCAAGCAGGAAAAGGGCATGACTGGTTTTTCTAGGTCGTGCACACAGGCTGTTGACAACACCATCATTCTGGAGGATCTTCAGCTTGCAGCGAATAGCTTCATCAACCAGTTCTTTGCTTTTGGCCTGATCATTAATCAGCTCTTCTGTTGAAACATTCTCCATTAGAAAGATGGCAGGCAGTAAGGCGAGACGAACTGTTCTCAGAAGCTCTGGGAGGTAGCAGTGCCTCTTTTCTAGGTCATAGTTAATCCAATTAAGAGCAGCTTCATAAACCAGTCTCTCATCTTCTGTCTCCAGCTCCTCGTGTGACAAAAGCTGCACTACCATATCTTTGGGCAATTGGAGAAAGTCCTCTGTCTTGCAAATGGCAGGGAAGTTGCTTAGACACATGCCCCAGGAGAGCTCTGACAGCTTCGTACACTGGTGGGCGTCAGACAGCAAGAGCATGCCAAGACAGTTGGATGGATGAAGGTTTCTCTCCAGGAATTCAGCGCAGGCATCACGGATGTCCTGAAACTCCAACATGTCCCCAGCCTCCAGTAGCGACTCTGCATTCTCCTCGTTGATCACCACCCGTGATGAGTATGCGTAGTCAAGCAGCAGCTCTAAAACCTCCGGGTGGATCGAGTCTCGGAAATCGACCTCGCTGGCCTGACTCTCCCTCAGACCGCCACTGAACATGGCCTCAAAGTAGCGGCTGCACGCGGCCAGCACGGCGCGGTGGCAAGGGAAGGAGCGGCTGCCCGCATGGAGGAGGACGTCTGTAAAGAGCCTCTGCTGCCGTAGAGAGTTGAGGTGCATGAGGACACTGTCAGCATAGGAGGATTTGTGGAAAAGGTAGATGTTCATGGAGCCAGTGCTGGCTCGGGATTTCCGGTTCTCATGGACGCACACTGACATTTTCATTGAATCCTGAAAAAAAATAAACAAATCTCCCATGAATGTTATAAGAACAGATATAAAACACATTCTCTTTTACTATAATACATCTTAGGCAAGTGTTAATCTTTTAAATCATCTATTTATATTTCTTGTGGCTATAAACTTAGGAAAAATATTACTAGAGAATATATTCTCTTCATAGTTAGTCATAAAAAACAGATTAATCAGCTAGTAAAATAGGCCTAATTTGCCTCACAAATTTAATTCTCAGCAGTGAATGCTGCACATGCAAACACTAGGATACTGATGTGGCAAAATTTAATTGTTCAGTGCTAGTGTCCATAAAAGGATGAGAAAACGTGCTCTTTTTGGAAAAGGAAAAACAAAGCTCTATCGGGAAAACAGTAGTGATAAAGACTCCATCATGTACACAATGTGTCCTTGGCCAAAGACATAGCAACTGTATTCTTTAGAAAGTATTAGATCTTTATCTCTGAGCATGTCTTAAGAGAAAACTTTAAAACATGCAAGTTTGTTTTTCAAAGAAAAATGTGAGCTTACATCTTCATTGTGATCACCCTCACTCACAGCATGCTTTCACTCCCTCTAGTTATTTAGCGATGGCAACTGCCTCCTGCCTTGTGGCCTCTCTGCATTGCAACCAAGTCCCTGTGTGAGCTTGTAAATCCACATAAAAAAAAAAAACATCCACATTCTGTGTCTGCCTTAAAATCCACAATAAATTTCACACTATTGCATGTAATACATAAGCTCTAAAATCGCCCTTTCCGAGCTTCAAGTAGATCAAGCTTGCTTGTTGTTTCCTTATTGGCAGCAAGCAGCTGCAGTGTGCGGTCGGCTCCCAACCTTCCAGTTACCGGGAATTCCAAGGATTCCAAACATTGAAGGCAAAAGACCCTCGCAAACATCCATAAAAACCTTTTCTAAACACCTGTGAGGCATGATGCATTTCTCCCTCTGCGCTCCAGTTTTCTGTTTACTTGACTGAAAATGTGAATGCCCTCTAAACCCTTTTTTAAAAATTTAATTTTACTGTGCAAAATATCTGTTTTTATTTTTTAACGCATTAAGATGACATAAGAATTCTTCACTTTGCATCAGTCATACAATAAGAATAAGGATGCTTTATATTTAATACAAACACAGAGCCTTTTTCTGAGTATTTGCAGTATTTACATATTTACCAGCATTATGACTATTTTGATATGTTTCCTTGTTCAGTTACAGGTGTAGTCTATCATATGTAAATAAAAAGTAAAAGGAATGATTCAGTATTTTTGACACGAGGTTCTGTTGAAGGTTTATAAGCAGTTACTATCTCTCCTGGCATCTTCATATTTCTTGGTCCTGCAAGCTTTTTAGCTTGCAGTGAAAGCCCTTCTGCCATCTCAAAACATGCCAAATATTAATAAGGTTATGAAAGGTGATACATTTCTATGAGCCTTTAAACCATAGTGCTGCTTGCAATGACAGTTGTTCACACCAAAGTATATTATTTACACAGGAAATGGATGTTGGAGGTAGTGTGCCACCAAAACTCTTCCTAAGTGAAACATTTACTGAGAATGAAACAACAAAGTAATGACACAGATGTTCGACTGAAGTTCTCCAGGTTCAACCCTTTGCCAACATGTTCCCCTATTCTATACTTACAAGTTGTTTTTTTTTCCCTTTCATGTTAATTAAGAATTTTAATGAATTATTGAGATAAAAAGGTGATAAAACATTAAAAATTAACAGAAAATCTTTAATTACAGGGGCACAGAATGTAATGGTGGTGGGTATGAATGGACATAAATGCAACAGTTGGCTTTACTCTGACCAAAACACTTGCACGTTTCACCTTGGAAGACTATTGGTGGAGGACCAAAACCTATGTTCATTTGTCTTGAAAATAATCATTCTATTTTGTGAAAAATGGTGCAATCATGAAGATAAAACAAAGTTTATATAGCTTATAATGGGATTTTTGAGATAGGAACTTTAATTAATGTGGCACATACCTGCTTTAATTGTGGCTCCTGTCCACCTTGCAGTTAGCTTTAGCCTCCAGGACCAGCTAAACTGGATTTACACTAAATGAAGATGCTAACAAGCAAACCTTTGTAATGCCTAACATTTTACTGTTTATAGCATTTTTTTAACAGATCCTTGATAGAAAAAATCCTGAACTATCCTTTTAAGTTCTGTCAGAGGGCAGATGTTTTACAAACCTGTCGGTGGTGAGGAATTTTACATTCGCATTAGATTTGAGTTCAAAAGACCTCGTTTGTCAAAAGAGATTTCTCCCGAACTGAAGTACAGAGAGGCGAGGGGACAGTTTCCAATTTCCATAAGTTGCATCATGCGCTTAAGAATCCTCAGAATGCAGTCTTGTGAAGAGGGAAATCAAGTGTGAAGCCTGTAGGTGCAAACGCAAGAGCAGCGAGGATTTGTGAAGAGCACTGTCACTTCTACCTTTGGCTTTAGGTCTCTGTGAATGCTGAAGGAATCGCTTTGAACTCCAGCTTTGATGTTCATGACGCACAAAGAAGTAATTCTTAGCGTTTGGCTGCAAGCGCTCTTCCTTAGCCGCAGTTCGTCAGTTTCTTTATATTCATCCTGTCGCTCTTTTCATTAATGCGTGAAGCACTTTCTGAACTTTTCAGATCACGGTCGTGCACTGGACTCGCACACTTGCTTTGTGATTTTCATCGGGTCGATTTACCTAACAAACCTTTGGTTTCATGCTGAACTCAAATGACTTGCGAAACCAAATTAGGGAGCCTTCCCAACGGCTTGGTAAACCGACTCGCTTTGGTGTGTGTTTGTGTGCGTTTCGCACAGGGAGCACCAGCATTATTTGTCAGCAGTTTATGAAACATAAAACCAACTGCTAACTTCGCTCAACAGGCTTTATTGCATTCCAGCAGAGACATGACCGGGGCACACGTCATCTCCTGGAATCAGCGATGATTGGAATATCCTCGCCTGCTCTCTCAACTGCAGGTGCCATCTCCTACATACAGACACACACACACACACGCACACCCCCACTCACGCATACATGTACACACTCCGTCTCTGCTTCTCTAATTGGAAGTTGTAAGTAGCTTGATTTGAGTAAGTGAACCTAATAAGTAAGGGACTTAATTAGAGAGGTTCTGCTTATGCTATTAATTAGCATTTTAATAAATGCGGCCGTCTATAGTTCACGTCAGAAGCAGAGAAACAGACAGGCAGAGAAACAGACAGGCAGAGAAACAGACAGGCAGAGAAGCGACTTCAGTAGGAACACAGCTGCAGCTTATATAATTAACTGAACAATGATGATCATGTGTAACGATGACAAAGGTAAAAGATTCCAGTATGAACATCTTAAACTATACTAGTCATTCTGCGGTAGGTTATATATTTTTTTTCCTATCTAGTCATAGAAGCTGTCACTTTGGTCATCGGGTTTTTCTTATTATTTTGTTCATCTTTTCATACCCAATGCAAGCATTCATTTGTGTTTCAGGCCAGTATTTTATGGTTTTCTGTCCTATTACAATCATTCTTCATGCAACTGTGATTGTGTTTTTATAATTTTTTTCAATCTGCTTTAAATTGATGCCTTAGTATTGAAAGCTAGGTTTGTTTCATTGTCATTTTGAATCTTTTTGATACTCTTTATGCATCTTTTTATGGCTATGTTTTCCATTTCTGATCATTTTCTGCTATATTACATAATTTTCCTTGTTTAGGCCACAAAGGGCTTCTTTGGGATGATCTCGGGGTAATTTATTGTGATATGTTTTTATCATCTAAAGCACTCTGAATTGTCTTGTGGCTGAAATGTACTATTCAAATAAAAATGACTTGACATAAACTGTACTTAATTATACATATATTTATGTTTCATTTGAGCATATTTAAATTTTCTTTAATGTCATCCTTGATATGTCTTTTGTCTAGTATAGCAGATATATTTAGCTTTATACGCCCCCAATATATCACATGTCAAATGAAAGCAGAGCTAGTGATCACACTGAAAGTGGGAAAAAAAAAACCCAACTGAGAATCTGCATCACTAATAAACCCAAACAGACGCAGTGATAAAATCTAAATGTCAGCATCATTGCATTTTCACTAAATAACCTGTAACTTCAGTGTCTCGCAGTAAATTTCTCTACGAGCTGACCTTGCTTAAAACTTTATAACATCTTCACAACGACAAAATGTGGCCTTTTTCTCAGAAATGCTAACAATCTAATATGCTGACCGAATGTTTGTTTGAGTCGAAGAATTTCAAAATGTTCTTGTTTTAAAAGTCCTACTGTAATCTCTATACATGACATCCAGTCCTGTGTAACGTACTGTGTAACGGAGGACGTGTTTAGGATCAAACGATCTGCGGACCATGCGCTGACTTGAAAAGTGATTCGTAGGCACAACACTGCTTACAGTAGAAATTTAGCCCTACGCAAACTGTCGATAAAACATAGCGGTGGTGGCAGTATCATGCTGTGGGGATGCTTTTCTTCAGCAGATACAGGAAAAACTGTGAATGTTGAGAGTATTTTCGTTTTCAAAGGGGGTGCGTACAAATAAAAGGCAAACTTTATGGATAATTGAAAAAAATATTGTAAAAACCACGTGCAACACTGTCCTGTTGCATCACCGTGATATCTTGCTGAAATACATAAAAAATTTGAGGTCGTTACCAGACGAAGATTTATGACGACCTTTACAGGATTTGCTCTGCTTACATGTGTTCGCCGTGGCATGTTATCTGGATCCCATCTTACCATTTAGACCGCCTTCACCGACCAAAGCTCACCTTGTTAGGAACATGCTGTACGCACTACATGGAAGTTAGGCTCAGCCTGACGGACTTGCCTAATAAGAACTAACTACTGTAATCTGAGCAGCAGCATCTCAACAGACTTGTCTCTGTGTTGTTTTTGTTTAGGGAGGTATAATGAGACCGCGTTGGAAGGAGGAAAATTCCTCCAAAACGTTAGGTGTGCGTTTGCAAGTATGAGGAAGTGACACTTTTCCACTGTTATTTCATTCTGCAATGTATTGAGTCCTTTCATTTTGACTGCATGACTGAGTTTGTGAAACAACTCTTGTGTCTGCCTCAACCTGAGAAAAAGCACCAAAACGTCTTATTGTTCATGCTTTAAAATGTGAGATTCCGCATCCAGAATGCATTCTTTTCAATATCGAGGAGTTTTGATGAGCTTTTTTTTTTTTACCCTTATTTCTATTGTTTGTTTTGTTTTTTTTTCCTCCCCTTTTAAATTTAACGTAACACACATTTCCAGGATTCGTACACAGTGAAAGTAGCTCGCTGGGCTATGAGAGGGATGAGAAGCAAAATGCCATCCTCATCCTTTTCAAAAGAAACCAGATCCAACAGACGCACAGCCAGACTATGTGCCACATGCAGAAAAGAAATACAAGAATGGGAAGGGGGGAGAGAGAGAGAGAGAGAAAGAGAGAAAGGTTTGGCTGCAGCCTGGTGGAAATCATTACCAGGTGCTCACAGTCAACCATGGACACGGGAAGAGAGAGGGATGGGGAGGGAGACAACTTCAAAAGTAAACACCAGGCTTATGTGGACTTAGTTCCAAGCATCTGCCGAGCGAGACGCACAACAAAGACCGCAAACGTGCAGCAACAGTGGCTGCGATCTAAAAACCCCTAAAACAGACTCAGATTCATTGGCTATATATATATA
>CAEGAE010071327.1:0-19314 GCA_903067095.1 Girardinus metallicus | reverse complement strand
AAAATAAAGACCAGGATTTGTCATTGAATCCAAAATCACTTTCATCTCCTGATCTGCTGATATTCTTGTATGAAACGACGAGGTCAACTTCTCCTTCTCTCTCCACCTCCCAGTTCTATTACAGGCTACGATTTAAATGTGTTAACGGTTGTTTAGTCATTTTAAAATCTAAATTTTGTAGCGTTAAACCTTGTTATGTTGTTATCCCTCATCAAAAACATACCTGGAGTGTTGTAGATGGTTTTATTGTTGCGTCCAGGTGAACACCAAGGTATTTATACTCCAATCTCCAATCCTTCTCCAATGATGGAAATAGTTTGTGATCTAACCCCTATATGTACAGCTTGCACTTACAAACACACAAAAAATTCTGTTATTATACTAGAAGTACTGATTAAAGTTCTGGTTTAGTCAGTAAGTGAAGGAAGAGAGCCACGTTTTGGTCTCAGATATCAAGAAAGTGAATACCATCTGTTTGAACACACAACTCTGAATTGGGAGGGTTACATAAGTGTTCATATTAAAAACAGAAAGAGGCTGTGATCAAAATGTGGCGTTAATGAGGCTCGACGCAGCAACTCTGCAATTTGAATATTCTACAGAAGTGGAGAGAGGGAATCAGACCTCAGCAGAACTACAGACAGCGAATTATTAGAGGTGCTCCGCTGCCAAGAGGCAGTGGGACTACTTTAAAACACCATTGTTAGGAGCTGTAATGACAGGCGTCAAATGATGAAAGGCAGAACATCAACTAAACATTCATGCCTGCTGCATGACCCAAAGTGATAAAAGGTTCAAGTCCAAACGGATTTACGTTGGTCGCTCACATCTGGGTAAAGTGGGGATTAAGTTACTGAGCTTCAGAAACAGATGCTCTGGGACTCAACAAAAAGACTGGGATTAGTGGAAAGTAATATGATGAAAAGATTTAGAAATATTTAAAGATTACAGAATATGTGGGTGGTTAAAAGTAATTACTACTTGAGGCAGGTGAAAGGATTGCAATCCGTGACAGTAGACATCTGTGTAGCTGGGCTGTCAGTTGGATCATTTTCAATATAAAAATGAAGGGAAGAATTCTGGTTTTTGGCTCAATTTTTAGCTTCCTTTTTTTTTCCAAGACTAGAAACCAAACAAGGTTGAACAAAGCAGTATGCAAGTACTTACCTACCAGAACTAGGCAATAAAATCAGGAGCAGTATCTTGTTACAACGTCTTAACGAGCTGTAGATATCATTATAATGAGATGTATATCTCAATAAAGACAAAACATGTTGTAGGGTGAGGAGGAAAGGTGATTAAAAATAAAACGGTAACACCTCGATTGAGAGGTGAGAGGATGGGGAGCTAGAGTGAACCCCTCTGTGCCTTTCTTAGAGGTCGTAATCTGTCAGAGGAATGTATTTTTATTGTTAAAGTGAGATATAAAACTCAGTTTCTCAGTATAAACCTTCTAATGAGAATTAGAAGGTGTCTCGTAATCACGATTATCAATCTTGTTAAATGCTTCTAAAATGCAGAGACATTATACATTCTAATAATAATAATTACGATAACTATTGAGTAATCAACGTAGAGCCATAAATGTTAGGTAATGTCTGGTTACGTTATGAAGGTCCAGGAGAATGTACCTGAATGAAGTTCTTCAAATCAGACAAAATTGGTGACAAACATTTGTGCTACCTTTGTGCTGGTTTGTGCAGCAAAAATGTTCATTTGTGCCATTATCATTTAAAAAATATTAATAAATGTTTCCAGAGGTCATGAAAGGTCAACCAGCCCCCCCACCTTCTTGAAATCAGACAAAATTGGTGTCCATCAACTCGACTACACTTGTGCTGGTTTGTGCAGCAAAACATTTTGTTTGTGCTGCTTTGTTTTTGACGATATTAATGAAATTTTAAAGGTCATTTTGATTTCGTAAAAGGGGGGAGCTGGTTGACCTTTTGACCTTTAAACTTTCATTAATATCTTCATAGCCAAAGCAGCACGAACAAAAAGATTAGCTGCACTAACCAGCACAAACGTAGCACAAACGTCTGAAACCAATTTTGTCTGATTTGAAGAAGGTCGAGGGCCAACTTCACTCAGCTGGAGAAAGTCACAAAGTGTCAGTTTCAAGTTGTCAGAAGCTACAACTCCTCCTGTCATTGGTTCAGACAGTTCAGCACAGATTATATGTAGATGTTGATACCAGAAGTAAGAGGCTGCACTAACATTAGCGCAGCTAGCTTGTCTGACAGCTACTGGGCTGTCTGCGCAAAACGTAACTTTGAGTGACTCTAGCCACACTATTGGTCAACACAGAGTAACTTTTATTACCATTATTTATTCATCTTTTTTTAAAGGTGTATATCAACCCTTAATCATATGTCTATCAAGGAAAAACGTATTTTGAGATATACATTGCGATATTCATCACCCAGTTTCACCTGCAACGTAGTTTACTTTTACTTTACCAACAAACTTTGAATTCATCATCAAAGAAAACATGATAGCGTGATTGTGGAAATGTTTGCACCAACTCTATTCCAAGTCTGACAGAAGAAAAAAATTACAGCTTTTCTCTAGTTTTAGAGGAATCCACGTGGCTCTACGCTAGATTCCAAAATAATAGTCATAGAAAAAAAAGTTGCATTTCTGTTTGCATTGAAACACAGAAAGCTCCACAGAGCCTTAGATTAAAAATGAAATACAAGTCGAATGTGTCGCATGGCGAACCTGCCTTTGAATTCCTGATAACAAGATTTCCGATGTCAAAAGAAAGATGAAAAAGTAAGTCACAGTCAAAAAGCACATGGCTAATGCATAATTGGAAATTGATGAATAGTTCTGGTTTTGATAAAACATGCAGGCTCAGGGACGGCAATATAATAATGTGGAGGGTGAAGGGCAGGAATAAAAGAGGAAAAATATGTTTGAGGTCTGATTGGAGTACGTTACTTTGACTGTGATGGATCTTTTTTTAATTTTCTGTCTCCGTCTGTCCTTGCACTCTGCATATTTAAGGTCTGAACTGATGTATTTTGTAAAGTTTTTTCATGTCTCTATCCTATTTTTTTTAATAAGTCTAATAACCAGCTATTGTTAAGATCCAGTTGAGAAATATTACTCAATGTAAGGCCTGGTGCTGTACGGTGGCACAGTTAGTGATAAGGTGATAAGACAATAGCGATATCTATCGCAATAGACATGTGATTAATAATAATATAAAATATGTCCTATAAAATATTGATAATTTCACTGAACTTTTATCCAGACAGGTTGGAGGTATCAATTGACTCACTCACTCTCTGGTAAGCTAGTAACAACCTGTGTTACACGGTCAGTAGCAGTTCCATGTTTCCCCCAACATATTCGAGCATTCCTCACTCCTCAGAGGCTCATGCATACTCAAAGTATACTCAGTGTCTGCCGGGTACGTCTGCACAAAAGTAAATTTTTGCGACTGCGAATTTGTACTCGATGATGCACAGCAAACTGCTTGGCAGGAAATAGTGTTTACATTGGACTGCTCTGTATGCGACAGTGAGCTGATACTGTTGAGATTTAGCCCAGCCAGTGGTAAGAATGTGTAGCATGACTGCCGCTCTCTGTGCAGCACTGAGAAGTTGTGCTATGGTTGGTTTGGTCCAGAAGAAACAGGCCAGGCTCCCAACTAGCTCATCAAACTAGTTAGTATCCAATTGGATTCTGGGAAATGAAGGAATTGTAGACAATGAGAAATGCAGACAATCAGTGAACTTGACTATGAAATCTCAACCATTTGGGGCAATGCATGGTCCATGGAATACATGTACTACGCCTGGGTGTGTGGCATACATTAAAAAGATTGGGGTGAAGTGATAGGAGAAAATAAATACAATAGCTCAAGAGGAAATTGTGGATTAACCCGTGACGCTCAGGAGAAACGTGGAAAATGTCACGATCAGAAAGCGGGGATGTGGGGGGAGTTTCCCCTGAGAGGTTGTTGGTTCCCGAAAGCACACAAAACAAACCTTGTGAAAGCACACACAAGTCAGTGCAACCCTGCTGAATTCCCCACAGAGTAGAAATATTGTGGGGTCTAAATGACCCCGTCTCTTAAGACTTAAGAGAGTTAAAAAGGAAAGGTCACATCATCGGTTTGGCAGTATCTGAATATTTAAAACAAAAAAAAGCATAAATAATATTGACTGAAATGAAATGCTTACATTGCGATAGGTTTTTCAGCCACATTGCCCTGCCCTACATGATAGCACTGCAGCAAGAGGGTCCTGGGTTTGAATCCCGGAATGAGTCTTTCTGCAGCAACTTCGCATGTTCTCCATGAATGTGCATGAGTTAGGATCGCTGTTTGCAAGCTTAGCAGATCCAGAGACAAAATATTTTGACTATATCATTAAGTGAAAAAAACAAAAAAAACTGTTATATTATTTTCATTTTACTATAATGCATGACTTTGTATTTTGTCCCATAAAATCCTAATAAAATACCCTGAAGCTGGTAGTTGCGGTCTGACAAACACTCTGAACACTTGAACAAAGCGCCGTACCTGTAAACACAGACTCCAATAAATGCAGACGCCCCAGTGGGCCGCTGCTTCCCATCCCCGAATCACACACACATTTACGAACAACCACACTGACACCATCCATTAGAGGCAGACAGGTGACAGCAGGCAGCGGTGGCACACTGTGACAAGAATGACTCCTTCTTTAATCACACAAGACACACACACACACCAAAGCACACGCATGCTCTGCAGTAAAAGGGACAAAACAGGATGGGCAATGGGTGGAGGTAGGAGCAAGGAAAGGGGTGGGAGGTGAGGGGATGACAAGTCCCTTTGACCTACAGGAAGATTGAGGAGACAAAAATGATTCAGTAGACATTAGAGGGCACAAATAGAAAGACACGGAAGAAAAGTCAAGCTATGGCTGTAGAAAACTAAAGGGAAGACAAATGAACCCAGTATCGGAACCAACTCCACCGTATGATTTAACTTTCCCTAATAAAATCTACCAGATGTTCAGCTGTCAGGGTTAGAAAACGCTGAAAATGAAGTAGAAATATAAAGACGTATAGTGTTTAAGATAGTATAGTTTTGGAGGATGTGGTGTAGTCAAGGGAGTAGGTGGAGATTTTCTGTTGCCCATGGAGATTCTCTAAAACTCATGACTTAAGTACTACATTTTTTCCTTGAGGCTCAGCATGTGCTGGTCTACAGGGTGGGCCTTAAGTTTCCATACATAGAAAAAACAAACATTTTATATTGGACAACCATTTTTATTTTTGTGGGACTCTGTCATCACTGCACGTCTCGGACCACTTCTTAGTTGATCTGCAACATTTCCAGTTTTCTGAAACTTGCAAATAAATTTGGCCACAGCGTCGTGTGTGATGCTCGTTCCATGATTTCTGTTAAAGTTTTGTGCAACCATGCGACTGCTTCTCAATCCAGCCGTCAGTATAATTTAAATTCTTTGCTCTTTTGTCAAATGCATCTTCTTGGGTATCTGAAATATAAAATAAATATACATTTGACATTCTCCTGTGTATGGAAACTTATAACCCACCCTGTAGATTGAGATCAGCACATACTGGAGGTAGATGAACAACATGAGGGTCTTGTTTTTACGATAGTGTGATTTGCTCCTCTGATTGCTCCCAAGCCAGTCAAGAAACATAGTCCCTGCAGAGGGACCTGGGTCTTCCTTGAGGTCTTCTTCCAGTGGGACGTGTCTGGACCCACCTCACCAGGGAGGCATCCTCACCAGATACCAGAAGCACCTCAACTGTCTCACTTGCATTAAATCCACCCATCGATCTCCCACTTCTTTTCTCGGTCATTCATAAACAAAACCCTGTGATATTTAAAGTCTTCCACTTGGGACAGGACCTCTTCCCCAACCTGGAAAACATTCTCTACCCTTTCCTAGTTCAAGACCATGATAGGAGGCATGGGTTTTCATCGGCTGCACATTCACCGGTCCGATGAATGCTTGATGTCACACCATCAGAACCACATCTTCTCCTCAACATCTCGACTACCGCCTAGTAACTGTCCATAAAGGTTACAAACAGAATCGGTGATGTATAAAGTCTTCTTCTAAAGTCTGACTTGTCAACTGTCTTGAAAATTGTGCAGAAAATTACGTCACTGCCAATCAGACTTTAAAGCCCATTTGAATGATGCTTCTTGCTTTGGACAGACAAAAGATCAGAGGAAACTGACGGTAAGCATCAGTGACAGGAGCAGACCACCCACCGCTTACAGAATCATGTCAGGTAGGAGAACGAGATTCTTTCCAGTGTTTCGTATTAAAAACATGTCATACTTGTATCTTTTTTTTTTCAAAGTTAGCTCAGTTTAAAGTTTCCATTTCCGTTTCACTCTGTATCTTCCCTTAATTGCTCTTTTGGTGCGTTGCCATTTCTCTCACCTGCCTGTCCCCCCGTTTATAGTTGCAGAGAATTTCAACACTGTCTCCCTCTCCTTCCTCTGAGGCCAAGTGTCAACCCACTTCAAAGCTATCGAGCTGTGAGCTCATCCTAAATTTTGTAAGAGTTAGTTTTAACTCAGCCTTTCATGTTCAGGTCCCTTTTCACCCCTTTTGTTCTTCCTTCGCTCTCTTCGTGCTTCTGACTAAGACACTGTTAGATCAGTGGCGTCAAAGCGACTCTGCTTACATTTTCTGTCCTCGGCAGTGTTTTTCTGCCATTACCAGCAGACTTAGGCTAAAGTCTGATTTGTTTTTTTGTTATATAATGTCTTGGTTTGGACTCTGGATATTTTACCTGTTGAGATAAAATCGAAGCTTCTAAATATACTGCCATCATTTCTTTGGACAGTGCTGATAAATTTGTCATCACAATCACAGATGTATCGACTAATTATCTGATCCTTTTCTCTTAAATTATTGGTGAAATGATGTGTATATTATTATCTATTACACCAAGTGCACCATGGGAATAGATTGGGAATTATATTTACATAAATGGTAAAAGGAAGCGTAATGTTAAAGAGTAAAGCTTTGCTATGCATGTTGGCTCCAATCCCTGCAGCTGAAGAAAGATACTTATGATAGAGACAGCACTGCCAACAACTATAAATCCAGCCAGTATTACGCCTCGGTACATTAGCAGAAGACGTATGGCTCCTGGTCTAAACGGGGCCGAGTTGTCACCACGGCAACAGATAAGACAATGGGCATCGATATGACATTGAGCTTTAAAGCATTTGCCCGTATTGGAGCCAGTCCCCATTTTGCCGCATGATTCATAAGCAAAGTGCCACGAAGCATTACATCAGTGGTGGAGCAATAAGCACATAACCTGCAGAAGATGGCCCCTGTTCAGAGGGTTCACACGCCGTCTGTGAGTCTTTGACGATTTTTTATTAAGGGGATATAACTAAGTCAGAATCCACTAAGGTTTGGTCTTCTCTAAAGTATGCCATTTGTTATTTCCTTTAGATATTTTTTTCCCCTGGTTTAACAATGAAACATGGATGTGAGAGAATCTCAGTTTCCCTGAACAGCTGCTTGTTTCGGGTGACTCTGTTGCCTGGTGATCTGTCCAGGATGTACTCCATCTCTCACCTGGTCTGCCCGTAACTCTGGAGGAGCTGAAAAGATCATCCGCTCAGGTGGGAGAATCTATAGACAGAATCATTTGCACTCCTCAAATCTGAGCTTTATGGAACAGTGTCCAAAACAATTCAATTCAAAAGTACTTTATTCATCCTAAAGCTAAATGTTTATCTAACTCATATCCAAGTATCTCTGAGTCATTTTGGGTGGTAATGTCAGGAAGGGCATTCTTTAGAAGTCAGTCTCACAACGAAGAGGTCTCTGACTGAAGACAGTAGTTATATTTCCATTCATAAAATTACATAAAATGAGATGAGGAAAGTACCGTATTTTCGGGACTATAAAGCGCACCTCACCATAAGCCGCACCTACAAATTTTTTGAAAAAAACTGGAAACATACATATACTAGGCTATAAGTTGCTGGTATCTCTGACTCTCTCAGTTTTCCACTAGGACACAGCAGAGGGCTGCGTCCATAATCAATCTGCTATTAAGGACGCAGCCCTCCGTCTCCAACGCCGAACCATGGATTCGTTCACGCCGAGCTTACCTGCAGCGACTTCATTTCCCTCCTGTACTACCGGAGCTTTATCCCTCAACTTAAAAGCTGCATCATATGAGTTTGAAGAAATTTCTCTGTCGTGCCTGCTGCTAGCATGTGCTTGTTCTAAATGAAAATTAGCATTTTCTTCTTTGATTTCCAATTTTGACTTCCAATGATTCAATTCCTGCTAAAGAGCCCCCTGGTGGTTGAAGAAAAGCCACACCGGGCTACAAGCCGCATGGTTCAAAGCATGGGAAAAAGGTAGAGGCTTATAGTCCAAAAAATACGGTAATGTGCTTAATGGAATCACCAATCTTGAGAAAGAAAATCTAGTTTTTTGATAAAAAGTTGTGATGGGATGAGATGGTTTTTCAAAAGCGTATCAAAATCAGCAAAATTGCAATGGAAATGTTTTTTTTTTATGCTAGCTCATATACAGCAGCAATGAGTTATTTGTAGGTACTGAGCTCCATGGACAATGCGCCTCTGGCTCCTCCAGAGCTCTCACAGCATCATAGTTCATAAAAAATTGTGTCACTCCAACATGTTGAATCCATAATCGCTGCATACGTAGCCGCTCCCAAGTAGGCTTGTCGCTCCAACACCTGAATAAGATGTCGTCTCCTCTGATTGGCTGATGGATGATGATGGTATATCTCATGTTTACATTCGTCGCTCCCATGATTTTTATCATGGGAGCATTGAACAAACTTCTTCACATGTAATTTTAATTGAATTTCTCACTTAATGGAAACTCCACAATTGTGAAATTGTTTTTTTTTTTTGGCATTAGCAGAACATCGACAAAAGTTTTATGTCCGTTTGTAATAAAAGCACAGCTACTGTCATGACATGCTAGCAGCTTGTACGGTTTCAAAGTCGGGCAGAGAGACGTTGGATTGTTGCTTATTATGATCCACGCAAGAGCTGGTTTGGAGCAAGAGCAACTTGCTCCAAACAAGTGTGTGAAATAAGATACTCTGGTCAAATAAGAGCAAAATCAACTTTTCTTTGTGCGTGACAGAACACTGCCACACACGGTGGTAGTCGCTTCATGCCAGTGGGATGCTTTTTGTGGTCTTTTCAGAAAATGCAGGAAAGCTGATTTAAGATGATGGGAATTCTGTCATGCTACAACTACAACAACACCACTTTTCACTGTTTTTAAAAATAAAACGTGATGAACAGATTCAGTAACTAGTCAGACCCCAGCAGACCTGCAGATGAATATGATGCAAAAATTGTCAATCTATCAATTCAGGGGAGCTGAAAACACAAGTTGACTTGAAGCGAAGCATCATGTTGTGTTCACTCCACAATAATGTCACATTGAATCAATTAAAACATATTACAGTTTGTGGTTCACTGGGTATGGAGGGGAGCCACGGTCTTTCAGTCTGTGTTTTAGTTGTGTTTCTGCTTCAATTACACCTATGAGTGTAATTATCTCCTCGGTGTGTCTCAAAGTTTTGCAGGAGTCTGCTTTATGAGCCAGTCACTTAAATCAGGTGAGCCGGAGCAGTGAAACACTGAATGCAAACAGCAATCTGTCCCTCGGGAGCTGAAATGGCCCCTCCTAGGGCCAGAACCTGTCCCAGCTGCCACATGGTGAGTTAGAGACTATTACAGGAAAACACTCAGACCAACATGCAGATATAGATTTTATTTGTAACACAGAGCAATTAGAGTCCCTGAATGAGGAGGAAAAGAGGAGGAATCATAGAGGAGATGAGGATAACAACTAAACAATTGAGTTTGGTGATGATATCAAAGCGCTAATCGATGCAGTATTGATCCACGCAACGATGCAGTTTAAAGCTCAAACTGTCTGACCAGACGGTCATCTGAATATGAGTGTTGGTGTGATCAGTCTTCTTCCACTGGAGACTTCCACATGACTTTCACGTTTTTTTTTTGTTGTTTTTTTTTTTTTACAGATGTTGAAAAGACCAGATCTTCACTAGCATGGCCATTTCAGAAAATAAACAACATCGTCCACAACTTCTCCTTCTGTTCGCTGAATCCAAGAAATCCAGCTCAATGGAAGAAATCCCAAACAGCGCACTGGTGAGAAATGAGAATTAAAAGGAATTGCGTAAAAGGCAATGACCAGACAGTCTATGAAACTGCTGAACTTCAGCTGTTGGTCAACAGAAACACAGCTATTATCCAAGGCTAGGACAAGGAATTATGTCTGGAAATAACTTATTTTTATTCACTTGTTATCTTTTTCCACACATATCCTGAACTAGATAACACCAAACTTTTGCAGAGGGTGTATGAACCTTGTGGGTGGACCAGGGCTTCTTCGTCTATTAACCATTGAACCCCTTTTAACCCTGGAAGGCTTGAGCAGGTAAAACAATGGATGGATGGTTTCTAAACGTCAGAAAAACACACGCTCTATTGTTGAAGGCCATGCAGGTTGCGATGCTCCACAGCTTCTGTCGAAAGAAAACACCCATCAAGGACCATTAAGGCACTAATTGAGATGTGGTTATATCACTGGCTACCGTCCCATACTGTACTCCAGAAGACCACTTCAGCTGGATATGCTTTGTTCATCTGCATTATTCATTAGTTGTGCTGAAGCTGGTTTTGTCACGTTGATGTTAGAACGACCTCTGATTGCGGAGTGCAACGCGGGTTGAGGACATCATCATCCAACTCCAAGAGCTGCTGATCGCTGGGTCGGTCTTCTGATCCGAGTGCTGAAAGCAGCAAAAACAACTCGAAAACACATTTGCTGCAACAGCTTCTTTATACAACAAGAAAGGTTAACTTCTGTCTCTAGTACTCTAGACAGAAGTTAACCTTTTGAGCTGACAGGAATCATAAGTAATGGATGTATTTTTGGCAAGAGGACTGTAGACAAGAGTTCATATCTTTGGGAGAGGCCTTAAAGCCAGTGAGACTCAAAATATTCTGAAACTAACAAATTAAATATTCTCTGGTTTTAAAGTCTTATGAGGACTTTAATGTTTCAGATTATCATTTAAATCTGTATTCTGGACAGTTTTGTTTCTCCCAGTGATGACCTCCACAAAGAGCTATAAACCTCACTGCGCCTTAGGGATGTAAACAGAAAGATGAAGTTTAACCCTGAAAACTATCAGGTCACGCTGAACATTTGAGTTTTTCTGTCCAATTTCTTATTTTTGTTGTTTTTTTATTTGTTTCTGGACAAGCGATGCAGCGCAGAGAAGCAGCACTGAAATCCCCTCCTACTATTCTGCAGGTCAGTAACTGTTAACAGATGACCAGAATCTTTTATTTTATGGTTGTGAAAATATCTAAGAACAGGCTTCTTTTTCCTGAAAACAACTTCAGCTTTCAACAACTTTCTGTATGTGACATTTATTCTGGTGTGACTGTGAGCTTTCATCTGTACTCTAACAAAAAGAAAACAACTGATAAATCCTGTCTGTCTTAGCAGTAATAATGGGTTAAAAGTGGTAAAACTTACCAAGGTAGTCTAAATGGATCAGCTTTTGGTCAAACTTTTCTTTTCTGCCGATAAAACTATTCAAATATGTAAATAAGAGCACCTGGTTTGAATATGTTGCCATTATAAAATACAGTTTATGAGAAAAAACATCAGAAGACAATAATATACAGGAGAATCTCTGCACTAATTTGTGAATGATTTCATTCTCTCTCTCTCTATGTATGTACATGTTTTATGTTGGAGCTGTGATTTCAAAATGTTGGTGAAGTATGAAGATGACTCGATTCATTTTACCTGAGGTAAGATCCTAAGGAAGTTTATCCTAAGGACAAACTTCAATCAATCAATCAATCAATCAGTTTATTTGTAAGGTACATTTCAGCAACAAGGCTATTCAAAGTGCATTACATCATAAAAACAAAAAAATACAAAGTCATAGAAACACAGTCAACAGTTGAAATTACATTTTTTCAAGTGTTGTTGTACATCAAAATGTTGATTGATGTTTCATTTATTAGGTTGGTTTTAGTCCAGATTTAAAGGCACTCAGTGTTTCGGCAGTTTGCAGTTTTCTGGAAGCTTATTCCAGATATTTGGTGCATCATGCCTTAGTCATTTTACTTTAGTTTTTTTTTTTATAGTAGAACATTCTCATCCAGCTGCTAGGTTATATCACAGTTTACCCTCAAAGTTGTGGTTTTGCATTTTTGATGCTTTTCTTGCACCAACAGCCCAGAAGCTGCACTGACTCCAATTCAAAACCTGCTAACATGGACAAAAGATGGAAAGTGGAATCACTTTATCACATGTTTTATTAGAAGTTCTTCAGCTCAAAAAAAAAAAAATAAACATTTGTAAACTGTAACTTTAAAGTGCTAAAACTGGACTGGAAACACAAGCAGTTATAAGGAGTAACTGAACCTCTAAGGCTCTGGAAATAGAGGTTATTGCCTTCTTAGTGAATATATACTCAAATAAACAGTCTTAATATTCAACGTAAATATATACACTAGTTAAATGTCTGAGTTCCTCTCTTTGGTTAAGGCGTTCCTCAGGCCTCTCCAGGCAGAGTCCAAATTGAATTCAAAGACTTATTAGCTGTGAGCTGCTTCTCCGTTTCCACTCTGCAGTAAATGTGTACTAATCAAATCAATCATCACATAGCTGGAGAATGAATGCATATTAAATGCTTGTGTCAGCTCATTCTCAAAACTCATTACTAACAATTATCATTACGGGTTATGAAAATTGGGACACAGTTTAGGCTTAATTGATCCTAAAAGCATTCCATCATTGTTGAGCTTCTCCATGTTTGTACAAGCCTCTGCCTATAAAATATTCTATATCAGCAAACATGGCACTGATGTTGAAATATATTTGATGTGACATGTTCAGAAATCATTTCTTCTAACCAAAGTCTCAAGTCTCTAATGTCTAAAATAAACAAGTTGTCATCACATCTATGACAGCCAGCTTACCTGTAACACACGATGAGCCGTTAAAAATCGTTGTAACCCTGTAGGGTCGGACATCCCATGATCTACTGACATAACTAGCTAATAATAAAGCTCATCCTTTCACAGTAAAACATGTGCAGCAGTTTTAGTCTTTAGTTCACATAAAGATTTCCTTTCAGCCTTCATTCCACGATGAAAACGGTCATTTGAAATCCCAGTGAAGTAAGTTCTGAAAATGGTCTAGAATCGCCTGACCCTGTAGAGGAGATGGAAACCACGTAGAGCCGAGTCGAGCCATGCTGAGTTGGTCCTATTGGAAAGGAGGCCACATGACTCGAGTCTCAGACCACAAGTCCAAGTCAAGTCTCAAGTCTTTAGGGTATAAGTCTTAGTTGAGGCTTAAGAGTTTCATTTTTGCAACTTAAGCGTGACTCTAGTCGGAGTTTAAAACCCAAATAGCCATGTCTGGATTGAAACAGAAGCGAGAACTGATTACTTTGAGACCTTCTTAATACTTGTGAAAATAAATAGACTAAAACATTTTATTAGATTAAAGCACTGTTCAGTCCACTGCTGGACTGGAGATTGACTTCATGGTTGATTGTATCTCCCTTGTTACTACAGTGTCACTAAAAAAGTATTCCTCATGTTAAACCATTTGTTTCTGTCAAATAATAAACACAAACTTTGACAAATTTTAGAGCAGTTATAAATGATAGACCAGCACAAAGTGGAGCAAACATCCAAAACGAGGCATCAAAAACCTTCGTCACATGAGACATGCGCACATGTGGAAACTTACATGTGCTGAATCCATAGCTCTTCTAAAATGGCTGAATACAATTTTCCCAAAGCTGCATACAAAGCCTCTCCTAAGTAGGAGGGGCTTGTTGCTCCAACGCCTGAATAAGACACAGACATCTCTGAAGATGAGCCCTAGCGCCGTATCTGGAATATGTTTACAGCTATTGCCTCAACGATTTTTAACGGCTCATCGTGTGAACAGGCTTATTCTTATGTGATTTTAAATGCATTTCTTATTTAATGGAAACGCCACAATTGCAAAATTGTGTTTTTTCGACGCTAGGTCATGATGCACAGTAGAAACTGAGTATTTACTTTGTAATGTTAAATTTTCACCATGTCTTAGTGTCATCTTCTACAAACTCCAAATTGACTTAATGGCTAGCTTTGTGTAGCGCACAGCTAATTTTGTAAAGGGCCTAAATACAAATAACTTTGAGCATTTGTAACTGTAAAAATATTGGGAAATATCTCCTTTTCTTTCTAATTAATTACTATGCAGTAATTAATTAGATGTATCCTCTACAGGATACATTGGGGTTATGTGTGATGTGACAAGTGAGTGTGAATACTTTTGCAACGTGTTGCCTCTAATATTTGGACTCCAGATCTGAAAAGAAAGAGAATAAAAGCTCTAAACATCAAATATCAAATAAAAATTACAACACTGATTCTTTACTTTAACATCACATGTACTTTGGACATTTCATTGCAGTCTTATCCACCAGGTGGTGTGGAACCTCTACAGAATCACAGCAACTGAACATCCTCAGTTAGAGATGCAGCCAACTTGTTTTGTTTGGACTCTTCATCACCACAGAGTCAGAAATCCCACCAGACCTCTGCTTCCACTAATGCAGAATTGAAAATAGTGTTTCCGCCCCCCACCTCCTCTCTGTATTTGTCACCGTTTGTAAGATTTCTGCTCACGTTGCTGTGACTGCGCTCTGCTTCGGTACCGACCAGCGAGGAGGAAGGGAGGGAGAGAATTTATTTTTCTGAATGCAGAAAGCAGCAGCTGATCTCCCTCTCTCTGCACGATGCAGCTACCGGCTGCAGTAAGGGTCACCAGAGCTGCTAACGTTTTTTCGTACAGCAGCTGCACAGATGTCATTTTTCCTTCAAAGAAAACAGGTTGTACACCACTAAGAACACCCAGGCAACGTCTGTTTGGAGGAAAGGACAGATCGTATTGAGGAGAATGGTTGCAGGCAAAAAGCCCCAGCTCCCCATGAGGTCCTAAACAACCTCTTAGGAATCAGAGTCATCTGACCAAATGACAAATATAATCTGGTTCCATCTGGACCTACTGTCATATATACTGCTTTTTTACAACAACTGAAGGTAACATAGTTACTTTGCTATAGATAGTTGCAAAATTCCAATGAATTGAACTTGATTGTGCTATTAAGTGGCGTTATGTGCCTGTAAAATACATAGTATCTTCCAATCAGAAGGCTGCAGGGTTGATTTCAGCTTCCTCTTGTCAAATGTTGACGTGCAAGGCACTTACCTCTGGGTTGCCTGCTGCTCTGTGGCGGTGTACCAATGTGTGCCTGTTTGAGAGCAGGAAAGTGGCTCTAGTGTAAAGTGGTTGAGTGGTCAGTATGACTGGAAAAGTGCTATATAGGTTCAGTGCTTTCACCTTTTGTCCAGATTAAAAAGTGAAACCACCAACTATCTGTCTCCATCCTAAAGGCTGGACAACTTTTAGCTCATTCCATCACAATGAACTAAAAGTACAAGTTTCCAAACTACAACTGGATCATGGTGGCCACCAGGTGTGCGTGACATCACCAGCTTCTGACTCAGGAGGCAAAGGGGGCCCCTGGCCCTCTGGAGCCACCCAGTGGGGGTCTACGGTTGCTTTTAGACGTTTTTGTTCGTGTCTCACAGGCATCAAAATGTCAAAATGGTACATCAGTGTTCAAAGTTTCCTTTTCAAGCAGCTCTTTAGGGTTTGGATGAACAATTACAACTTCATGTGCATAACTGTTTTAATTTCCCTAGGTAGAGATAGAAAAGTGGAATATAATTATGTAATGTAATTAGACAGCAGAGGCACAGGAAATGAGCCTGCTCCTTTCGAATGTTGGGGGCAAAGCTGCAGTACATTACCACTTATAGAACCTATGGTGTGGCTTATTAAGTCCTTATTAAATACAAAATATGAAACCTTTAACGTTTCAGTTTCCTTTTGTAACAATTTTCCAGTTAAAGCAGCAATGTGTAACTTTTATAATAAATATGTTTCTTACATATTTGTTAAAATGAAATCATGACAGTAATAGATGGTAATAAGAGTTACAGATCGACCTCCTCTCTGAGCTACTATTGCTACGTGAAGAAGTGCACATAGCAAAAGTATGTGCTATGCACTGTAAATCATGCTTGTGTACTCTCTGCTAAATGTGCTAACAGCAAAGAAACAATGTATCGTTATTCGTTGTCATCGGTGGTCATTAGTGTTCACACCGGCATGCACAGGGCATGATTGACAGCGCTAGAACCCGCCTCCTGGGTCTGATTGGTTGTTTCTAGTTCGCACTGGGAGAAGGAAGAGGCACCCGATTTTTTTTTTTTTTATCAAAAATTGTCAGTCTCATACTATACTGTCATGACATAGTGACAGCTCCAACAAAATATCTAAAAAAAAGTCATCAGGAAAATATTGCGACTTTAAAGCAAGATAAAATTCAAATAAAAGCTAAATGAAAACAGAGAGAAGCTCATAAATACAAATATACAAACAAAGACGTTGACCAAAGTCCAACAGGCTGTGGAACAAACTCCCTCTGTGCCATCAGAGCTCAGGAGCGGGTCGATACACCGAGGAGGGCTCTCCAGAGCGGACGTGGCATTTTCAGGGTCCGAGAGCCTCCAGACTCATGGCTCCCCTGTCTGCTTCCTTATTGACGAGAGATCAGCAGGAACTCAGAGATGATCAGCTCGGCACAAATGTCAAAAGTAGCACAGGGTGATCAATTCAAATAATCAGGTCCTGACTTCATAAAAACCCCAGCTTAGACTTGTAAAAGAAGATATGAGGCGTACGTCGATAACTGGCTGAGGTAGGAAAGTTCAGGAGTAAATTCTGTCTAAACTCAACGCTATCTGAGAAAGGAACCGCTGATATAACTTATTCTTATTTTATTTGTAGTAAACAGTGGCCTGCAAAAAATATTTACACCCATGGAACTGGTTCATATGGTCACATTATGACCGCCAGCTTTAACATATTTTAGTTTTTTATGTAAAAGACCAAGAAAAAGGAAAATAATTATTTGGTTTTCAATTGTTTTAGAAATACAAGGAGTGATTTGCTTTTGAATTCAGCCACCTGAGTAGAACCACCATTCACTGTAATGACAGCAGGAAGTCTTTGTGGCAAACTATTAACAGGACAATAACTTTCTCCTTGATACTCTGTAAAGGCCAGCACGTTCTTTATTTATTGTTTAACTGGAGGTAGCATTGTCGCTGTCAGTGGATCCCCGCTAATTATTAAGATTGTTGTTTGGTATGGATACATATTGTTAAGTAGCAAACAAATATTAGCAAAGTTAGGAATTTGAGTCAAAGTGACCAAAATTGGGGCATCTGCTGCTTAACAGGGATGAATAGCCAAAAACTTGTTAAATCTCTGTCAATTATTTTATTATGAAAAGCTGCCTGCTGAGGTGTGGTGCTGTCACATGTCCAATTTTCTGCCATTTACTGCATGCCCTCCCCTTTTTTCTCTGTCATTCTTAGTTGAACTACTAATAAATAAATAAGGACCAGAAATGCCAAAAAAAACAACTTAAAAACCCCAGAATAAATCTCCAGTTAAAGTACATTAGTCAAGAAACGTTTAAACAAGGCTAGTGATATTCCACTAAACTACTAAGTGAAACTGAAAATCCAAACAAGTACAAGCAAATAGTAAAAATGAAACAAATAAAAATCAGCTGGAACCAATAACTAATAAAACAATGCAGTGATATCACGGCTCAGTGTGAATATGTATGTGTAATCATGTTAAACTAAAGCTTGTTTTGAGGAACTGCGTTTGAGGCCAAATTAGCTTAAGAAGCTTTATAAGCACAAAAGCTTCAAACAACCAGTTCACAACGCTAAGCTGAAAGAAAAATAAAACCTAATTTTAATAAAATAATGTTCCAAAGATAATTTTTTTGAATCAAAAATAAATAGCGTTTTGGACCATTGAGCCGTAATGTTGTGGTGAAAATAGTTTATGGGCTCAGAAGATGGCAAACAAACAGCAGGTGTGATGATAATACATACAGGATTAGCGGTTCAGCTAGCCACAAAGAAAATAGCGCCAACTGTGTAATTTATTAACCTCTCTAAGTCCCACACAGCCAATAAATACCACTATTACAAGTATTAACATTATTCTGAGCACTGGTGACATGCTGTGGTTAAGCACCTCATGAACAAAACAAGCTATGGTGACTACCATCTTAGCATTAGCACAGCTTTAGTATTAGCAATATGGAATTTAGCAAGTTTACATGTACAATGTGAGCATTTTTTAAGCCAGTTAGTGTGAGGAGACGTGAAATGGGACAAACTCCAGTTACTGGGCCATCGGTGTGTAAACCATTAATTGAAATAAAGTTTATTGTAGCTTTAACACACAACACAAAATCAATGTGGTAACATCAGTATCAGCAGGTTAATTCACTTGAAAAGTTAACCACCAGACATAGGCGTAAATCCTGGGGTGTTCAGGGGGCCTGGACCCCCCAATCTTGGAAAAGTCTAGAATTGTCCCCCCAAAGAAATCATGAAGGAAACCCTTGTATTTAAACAACATTGATATACAAAGGCAATAGAAACAAAGAACGAAGTAAATCTGTCATTCATCTAAGAAAAAAATAAGAATAAATTTTTAGGTCCCCCCCCCACTATTGTTATTATCATGGTTCAGTCCAAAGTGTAGGAGGGGCAACAGCAGCGCTGAATGGCAGAGAATGGGGAGAGCCCCTGAATTGAGGGGCTAGCTGTTAGCTGTAGCTCTGCAGCACAAACATAAAACCCTCCAGTTAGTAAAAAATTAAAGTAACACATTATATTTACTTTCACTGCTAAATAGGAAGAAACACATTAACAAAAATCAAACTGCAGTTTGTTCATTTCATTACTTGGCCTGATTCATGATAAACTGCCACCTTATGCCTTGGAAATCAAAACTAGCAAAACTGCTACATTGCTTTCATAGACTTAGCTCCTTTTTCTGTCGAAGGTAACCAGTATTTCAATTATATTTAGCTCTCTAACTCTTATTTTAATGAGAAGAGTTTGAAACTGGATGGAGCGGCTGAGCATTACCACTAGCCGACAGCTCAGTATGGGAGCTGAGAGCAGAGGGGCTGTAGCAGCTGGCAGCTAAACAAAATAAAATATGCCTTTATTTCTTATCATCTTCAACGTAGAGCCTTTAAAACCACAAAATAAAATCAGAATATTTTTCTAGAAAA
>CAEGAE010071323.1:0-28015 GCA_903067095.1 Girardinus metallicus | reverse complement strand
GACAGACATTTTCTGCTCAGAGGAAACCACTGCGCATGTCTCAGAGACAGGTGGGGGAGGGGGGAGGAACAGAAACATTAATTAGTAAGTCACGTTACTGCCTGGATTTTAATCGGTGCGTTTTGCATCCAGTGAAAACCAACATGTTAACCAATAAACTGGACTGTTTGCTGTAAGTTTAGTGATATTTCCACGGTTACGGTCTTGAAATAAAATCCCGAGTCCTCAGAGGCCGAGACCATCAAGAACTGGTCTGGAGGACTACAGCACTGGTTCCCAGAGAAACCTGAGGAAACAACCAAGCTGTGATGCAACATAAAACTGGTGGAAAATCCTTTTAACAGCAGAAGGATTCCAATCAAAGTCAATCAAATACGGACCAGTCAAAGTATCATTCAAAGAGGTACCACAAAATGTAGCTGAGCAGCCAAACTCTACTCTTAACTTATCTGTTTATTGGATGATGCAGCCCTGATGAGGTCAGAGCTGCTTCAGCATCACCACAGCCGATGATGAGAACTGATGGTTTCTCTTTCAGCTCCTGTTCTAATGCTGTAAACCAACAGCAGCCAGCCTCTCTGCACAGGAAGGTGAATGGAAGGGCCATCATCTCTCTGAGGAATATCTTCACTCAGGAGTTGAATAAACTGAACCTCATCCTGGGAAACACATTTTCCTTCCGGACCCTTTTCATTGAAATCCTCCTCCAAAGCTCTTAAACATCAGGCGTTAGCGGAGCTGGCATTTCTTTCCCCATCACTCTGTACAAACCTTTGGTTACCTTGCAGATCTAAATGTGGATTAGCTGCCCCGATAATACTCCAACCAAGAGCAGTTTTCTGAGCAAAAGGTTCATTTTCCCCACCAACAACAAAGCAGGACAGTCAAAACCAATGAGAAAAGCCACTTCAGTCTTCACATTTTACCAGCCAGATGTTTCAGGTGAGGCCACTGTCATGCTGTACCTTTACTTGCTATGCAAGATGTATCAACAGGAATGAAGCCACGTGTGTTTGCTTGTTTCCACCGTATATAATTATCAGAGAGAAACTCCAAACCTGCAAGTCACAGACATTTTGACTAGAAACGGGTCTATCAACAGAGACCATGGTACTAAGTTTTAGCTGTACTGGTTTGGTTTCATCAGTCAAATCTTTCATAAGATCTTCTAAAACAAAGGAGGAGTCACTCTGAGTATCAAGGAGTGCATAGGTAAGTATTTCCTTCCCAGGATCCGTCACAGAGGACAAAAAAACTGGAACAAAACTTGATGTAGCAGAATTGTTTCGGGTGAGCGCATGAGATAAAACACTGTGAGAAACCTGAGGCGTTTCTTCTGGAGAGAAGGAACCCTGCTGAGCGACACCCTGAGATCTCACTCTCCACAAACATGCTGCGTTTTACAATCTTTCAATAAATGTCCTTTCCTTAAACATCCAAAACAAAGATGGTTCCTTTGTATAAATGATCTTTTGTCTTCCATCGATTTAACTGCAAATTTAGGACATTTAGCGACACTGTGTGACACGTCTGTACAAACCAAACAAGGCAGTTTAGATTTCACAACATGAACAGTTTCTAGTTTCTTGAACTCCGTACCGGTTTTAAGAGCCTTTGTTTTCCTGGAGAGATCATTTGAAGAAGTTTTAGACTTTAACAAAAATGGAGACGCAATAGGATTACATGCTATATTTGCTTCCTTTTGTATGAATCTAGAAAAACATTCAAAAGATGGATATTCTCCACATGCATCAAGTCCTTCAACAACAACTCTACTCCATTTACGTTCAGCCCAGTCTGGTAACTTCTTCAACGTCTTATGATTGTCTTCACAATCATTTAAGGTGGACAGTCCTTTACTTGAGGCATGGCCTCTTCACAACCTTTCAAAAAGTCAGCAAAATCTCTGAGAAAATGGATCATTTGGTTCAATCTCTGGCCTTAACAGAAGTTTATCCCTAAATGCTTTCTGAGTAAAATGGGTTTCCACATCTCTCCTGTAGAACCCACCAGGCACCTTCACATGCGTTTCTGTAAGAGAACCCTCCTCAGGCTTCCAGGAGCCTCCAGAGAGATAACTTTTCAGATACAACGTTTTTCCCCAGCAGAGATGGATTCAGAATCAATTAAAGCTGTAAATGATATCTTAAAGTCCACAAATGTCAAAGAGTCACCTGAGAATACGGCAGGTTCAGGAACAGGAAGGCTATGGAGTAATTTTCCTGTCATAATCCGAGAGCACACATGTTCAGTCTGAGAATTGGATTTCATGTATTTTGTTCTCAAAACTTGTAACGTTTGTACTCAAAACTTCTCCTCGCGCTCACACTTAGTCTCTGCTCGCTTACGAAACACTGCCTTTTTGGCACAGTCGCCTGGCAACCTCTCAGCCAATAGAAAGAAAGCGCTGTGCTGGGTACGTTTGTTTCCTTCTAGCCAGAGTGGCTACTATTGATTGTAGCATTAGCCTCAGCACTGCCAGATATTTTTGTTCATATTGACGGACTATTGACGTGAGATCTCTGGGGATAACGTTTCACAAGGAAGACGGACATATTACCGTTTATATTTTGTGAATAGAATATTACTAAACTGTATTTAGCAAAATGCCAGCTAATATTAGCTATAGCGCTCGGGTTAGCTCAGCTATGAAGGCTCACCGAGATTTAGGAAATCTGAAAAGTTTTAATTATTTCCTAACATTGATTCTGATTATGTGACACAGATTCTTGAATCTCATAGAATCCATGTGTGGCCTGGACACAAGCGACACTGTCTGGGTGTTTTTTAGACTGTTATTTATGTGTAATTCTTTCACTCTGTCTGTTTCATAAAGACACGATGTGAGGAAGAAGAGGGAGATGGATTCATTGCACTGATGAACCTCTTAAGCTACAACTCCTCGGCTGGAAAACATGAATAAAACCTACGTAGATATTATGTGCATGTAAATATGTGACGGGACCAGTGTGATCAAAACGGGCAACTTGAATTTAAGACGACTATTTTAATAAAGATAAGATTGCAGTAACTCCAGAGCATCTCCGATCCAAACACAGTGGAGCGAGGTCGGAGCGTGTCCAGGTGAGGCTGCTAGTCTGAACGGTGCTGTAGTTCTGTTTGTAACAGACTGTAAACTATTCAAAATCAATTGTGGAAATTACTTAAACTTATAGACTATTTAAGGTAAAATTGTGAATTATTCAAAGTGAATTTTTTAAATGATGTCTGTCTGTTTTGATTAGCGTTGTTGGTTTATATTTTGTTTTGTTTAATGGTTTTTGCTCTTTGTAATGTTTATGCTGTATGAAGCAGGCCTGTGAAAGCTGAAAGACTCGACGCTTCGAGTTCCCCGGTGAAAGCAGCGAGGTACGTTCTGCT
This sequence comes from Girardinus metallicus, assembly GCA_903067095.1. Lineage (NCBI taxonomy): Eukaryota > Metazoa > Chordata > Actinopteri > Cyprinodontiformes > Poeciliidae > Girardinus > Girardinus metallicus. Next base: position 24,634 of record CAEGAE010071323.1, on the reverse strand, counting down.
CTTTATTTGGAATCCGCTGGTTCCGTAGGTTCCGTTGGTTCTGTTTGTATTCGAATGTTTGTGTTGGTTTAGTTTTCATGGTGATGATCTGCATCAAAGACAACAAAGTGAAACTGACCCGTTGAGACCCGGCTGGAGGAAACCAAGCAGATGCTAAACAGACAGAAATGATGTTACATTACAGCTGCTGATCAGAGCTCAATAATAAGTGATTATTGATCACTTATTGATGGCTGACTGGAGATGTACCTGATCTGACCACAACTTCCTGTCTCTACTCACCAACTTCCTGTTTCTTCATCACTTTCCTGATGTTGGTTTATTCTGAAGCAAATAAACCCAGTTCTGGTTCTAATGAGAATAGAGTTCTGGACCCAGAGAAGAACCGTCCTGTTGGTTCCGCTGGTTCCGCAGGTTCCGTTGGTTCCGCTGGTTCCGTTGGTTCTGCTGGTTCTGTTGGTTCCGCTGGTTCCGCTGGTTCCGGTGGTTCCGTTGGTTCCGGTGGTTCAGTTGGTTCCGTTGGTTCCGCTGGTTCCGGTGGTTCCGCTGGTTCCGTTGGTCCCGCTGGTTCCGTTGGTTCCGCTGGTTCCGGTGGTTCCGCTGGTTCAGTTGGTTCCGCTGGTTCCGTTGGTTCCGTTGGTTCCGCTGGTTCCGTTGGTTCCGCTGGTTCCGTTGGTTCCGTTGGTTCCGCTGGTTCCGGTGGTTCCGCTGGTTCAGTTGGTTCCGTTGGTTCCGTTGGTTCCTCCAACAGATTCTGTAATCAGTTTAAATTGTTTTACTTTCGTGTCTCCAGGATGTTTTTCTGCTTAAATAAAGGAAATAATTACAAAATGTGTAAAAGATGAAGTTTCCCTTCCAAGCATTTGACGGTTCCTCCTGCAGCAGAACCGGACCAGAATCAGAACCAGAACCAGCCCTGCAGGCTGGAGGGAAGCTGCATCCACGTGTCATGACGTGGCGCTGCCACTGGAGGGCAGCACCACATTGAAGTTCTGCATGGAAATTAGCCGTGCTGCAGAACCCAGACAGAACCAGTTCTGGTTCTGTTCAGTCCACCGTCACATTGTGAGGTAAATCCTGTCGAATAAATCAGGACTTAAGGACTGATGACGGGAACAGGAACCTGTTCAGGAACCAGTTCAGGAACAGGTTCAGGGACCAGTTCAGGAACCAGTTCAGGAACAGGTTCAGGGACCAGTTCAGAAACCAGTTCAGGAACCAGTTCAGGGACCAGTTCAGGAACAGGTTCAGGGACCAGTTCAGGAACCAGTTCAGGAACAGGTTCAGGGACCAGTTCAGAAACCAGTTCAGGAACCAGTTCAGGGACCAGTTCAGGAACAGGTTCAGGGACCAGTTCAGAAACCAGTTCAGGAACCAGTTCAGGGACCAGTTCAGAAACCAGTTCAGGAACAGGTTCAGGGACCAGTTCAGGAACAGGTTCAGGGACAGGTTCAGGGACCAGTTCAGGAACCAGTTCAGGAACCAGTTCAGGGACCAGTTCAGGAACAGGTTCAGGGACCAGTTCAGGAACCAGTTCAGGAACAGGTTCAGGGACCAGTTCAGGAACCAGTTCAGGAACAGGTTCAGGGACCAGTTCAGGAACAGGTTCAGGAACCAGTTCAGGAACAGGTTCAGGGACCAGTTCAGGAACAGGTTCAGGGACCAGTTCAGGAACAGGTTCAGGGAAAGTTCGTCCAGAGTGAGACAGAAGGTCGGATAATGAACCGGGTCGGTTTACAGAGACGTTAGATGGTTCTGAACCGGTGGGTAGGATCTGAACAGGAGAAACACAGATCCAATTCTGAAGAAGTTCACTAACTCCTGACCGGACCTCAACAGAACCTCAACAGAACCTCAGAAACCATGATGGATAAGCGTCAGTTCAGCTCCAGAGTCGGTTCCATAGTTTCTGTCTGATTGGGATGAACTGATGATCCAAAGATCTATAAACTCTGAGCAAAGAGTTCTGCTCTGCCTCTACAGAACCAGAACCAGAACCAGAACCAGTCTGGCCACCAGCAGGAGGCACTGAGAAATGAAAGGGTGATGAAGGAGAGATGAAGTGATGAGTCTCTTTCATTCTGACTGAAACTACAAACGAGTTAAAGCAGGAAATCCTGAGAGTTCAGAGCTGAGGATTATAAACGGATTAATATAGCAGCTTAACACACACACACACTAACACACACCGACACACACTAACACACACACCCCAACACACACACTAACACACGCACACTAACACACACACACAAACACACCCCGACACACACTAACACACACACACTAACACACACCGACACACACACCCCAACACACACACTAACACACGCACCCACTAACACACGCCGACACACACAAACACACACACACAAACACACACAGACACACGCAAACACACACACCCCAACACACACACTAACACACGCCGACACACACAAACACACACAGACACACACACCCACTAACACAGAGGCCAGGCATAGTGGAGGAGGTATCATGCTGTGGGAAGGAAGGCGTCCATCTTCTTCTGATGATGATGACCCCACAGACCTTCATCATCATCATCACCAGACCTTCCTCCTGCTCCTCTTCAGATGCATCAGAGGTTAAACTTTCATTGGCGCTGTCTCTTTAATTCCCCCCTCCCCTCCCTCTCTGAGCCTTTGCCTCTAATCTCCGTTCGGGAGCCGAGCGGAGCGGAGCCGGATTACAGACGCCGCTGCGGCCCGATACGATCGTCCTGCCATCACAGGACCGCCGGGTCCAGGAGGCGCAGAGGATGACTATGGTCCGCCAGTGACGAAGAGCAGCGAGATGTATGAGGAGAACAGCAGAGGTAAATTCTGGAGAGAACGGGTTCTGGAGGGGGGGACGGGTTCTGACCAGAGAAAGCGTCTGAAGAAGTTTGACTGCGCAGCGTCTTCAGGTTGCTGAAGTCTGGATCAGACCTGAACTCGGTCCGGTTGCCTTCAGCTCTTCCATCAGAACCAACAGTGGATCCATCCAGGAGCCAGATGCTCAGGTTCTTCTGGACCTGCAGGTGGTTCTGCTCCCGCGTCTGCTTTCTATTGGCCACTGGTTCCCCTTTGGACCGCTCTGGTCAGGAGGCAGTTTTTCATGGGGCGGTTCTTGTGGGGCAGCGGTTCTTCGTGGGGCGGTTCTTCGTGGGGCGGTTCTTCGTGGGTTAGGGGTTCTTCGTGGGGCGGTTCTTCGTGGGGCGGTTCTTCGTGGGGCAGCGGTTCTTCGTGGGGCAGCGGTTCTTCGTGGGGCAGCGGTTCTTCGTGGGGCGGTTCTTCATGGGGCGGTTCTTCGTGGGGCGGTTCTTCGTGGGGCAGCAGTTCTTCGTGGGGCAGCGGTTCTTCGTGGGGCGGTTCTTCGTGGGGCAGCGGTTCTTCGTGGGGCGGTTCTTCGTGGGGCAGCGGTTCTTCGTGGGGCAGCAGTTCTTTGTGGGGCAGCAGTTCTTCGTGGGGCAGCAGTTCTTCGTGGGGCGGTTCTTCGTGGGGCAGCGGTTCTTCGTGGGGCAGCGGTTCTTCGTGGGGCAGCGGTTCTTTGTGGGGCAGCGGGTCTTCGTGGGGCAGCGGTTCTTCGTGGGGCAGCGGTTCTTCGTGGGGCAGCGGTTCTTCGTGGGGCAGCGGGTCTTTGTGTGGCGGTTCTTCTGGAGGGAGAACCTCCTGGATCAGACTTGGTTCTGGCTGTGGCCTCCTGGACCAGAACCTCCAGTGGAACCAGACCCGCTACTATCTGAGCTTCAGAGGGTGAAGATGAAGCAGTACCTTCAGTCAGAACCTCAGAGCAGGGCCTGGTACCGGGGTATTGGCCGGGTCACCACATATGGACCCGTTGGTCCTGCTCTCTGGATGAAGATGCTCTCCACTCCTCATCTGACGTTGCCATGGAAACAGGTGGGAGCATGTGTGACCGGATCAGCGCCGCAGCAGCAGAGTTAATCCTTCCATTGTTCTGAGTTAATCAAACCGGGCCTAAAACCCGAAGGACTCCAGAGGTTCTGGAGGAGCTTTTGGAAAGATCAGAATCTTTCATCAGGTTGAAGAAGCAGCCTCGGGTTCTGGGTCTGCTCAGTGGCTCAGCTGCAGTGTTCTGGTTCTGGTATTGCTGCTGGCCCGGTTATGTTCACTCTGATGTGACCTTTTGGGTCACTAATCAGAACTCCTCATGCAGCAACTTCTGAGCTTCTCTGACCAAAAGCTTCTCCAAACGGCTTAGAGTCGGACTCCAGCTGTGGGAACATCTGACTGTCTGTCACTGAATGGACGGTTCCGCCGGAAGGTTCCACCGGCCGACGGAAGGTTCCACCGGAAGGTTCCGCCGGCCGACTGAAGGTTCCACCGGAAAGTTCCACCGGAAGGTTCCACCGGCCGATGGAAGGTTCCACCGGAAAGTTCCACCGGAAGGTTCCACCGGCCGACAGAAGGTTCCACGGCTGACGGAAGGTTCTCAGCAGACTCAAACTTTCAGCTTGAGTTCCTCAGAACTCAGATCTTCAGGGATCCAGCAGGTCCAGATCTGATTCGGTTCTGGTTCTGGTTCAGTCTGACAGGACAGAGAGTTACTTCGTGGACAATCTGTTCCTGTTTTCCGGGCTGGCAGTGAACATATCACGTCCATGTTCCTCCACTTGCCTCAGAACAACAGCTGGACGGCAGCAAAGCATTGTGGGAAATCCTGGGAGTGACTCCAGATAGTGGAACCTCTTCCAGAGCGATGCTTCACACAGCCTCCGGGGGGCGCCGCGACGGTCCCCATAGGGATAGAAAGACAGCCTGAATGTGTGTGTGTGTCCTCAGGATTTAACACAGAAATCACGTCCTAGATCCGCCGTGGACACACAGATCTAGGTCACAGCTGTTCCCCACACACACACACCTCCTCCCCCTCCCTCACCTCCTCTTCCTCCTCCTGCTTCCCTCCTCTCTGACCTTGCAGGAGGACAAAGAGACAGAAGATCTTTTTCGTTCTCCTGTCGGGTCAGAACCTGCAGAACCGACGTTCCACCTCCAGAACCCTAAATGTTCTATGGATCCAAGTCCAGATGCAGGATTCACCTGAAGCTTATCTGGACCTGGATCCATGGAGCCTTTGGGCTTCAGAGCCGCTGCTGTTGCTCAGGAACCCGACATCCAGAACCACAGGACCAAACTGGACCAAGAACCAGCTGAGATTCTGGTTCTGAGCTCCATTCCTGCTGCTGAAACACCTCAGAGTCTAGATAGAGAAAAACTCCCAGTCTGAACCCAAACTGGGAACCATTTAGAGGTTTAGAAACACCTACATGTTGGGCCGGAAACCCAAATCGGATTAATCGATCAGTCGATAACCAGAGAAAAGGCTGCAATATTCAGGTTCATCAGCTGCTGGCTCCACTCTGTGTCTGCAGGTAGCGTTCACAACGGCTACGCCACGACGGTGGATGGAGAGGAGGGGGGAAGAGAGGAGGAGGGGGGGGAGACGGATGGAGGGGGAGGAAGTGGAGGAGGAAGAGACGAGGAAGAGGAAAAGGATGCAGAGTGGGACGAGGAGCTGGATGGAGGAGATGAAGGTGGAGTGAGGATGACAAGAACCGACACGCTTCACTCCACCACGAGCTCCACTGGAACGCAGAGAAGAAGAGGACAACATGCCAAGAAACAGGTGAGAACACGCTAGCATCAGCTCAGAACACGCCAACATCAGCTCAGAACACGCTAACATTAGCTCAGAACACGCCAACATTAGCTTACAGCATGCTAACATCAGCTTAGAACACGCCAACATCAGCTCAGAACACGCCAACATCAGCTCAGAACACGCTAGCATCAGCTCAGAACACGCTAGCATCAGCTCAGAACACGCCAACATCAGCTCAGAACACGCTAACATTAGCTCAGAACACGCCAACATTAGCTTACAGCATGCTAACATCAGCTTAGAACACGCCAACATCAGCTCAGAACACGCCAACATCAGCTCAGAACACGCTAACATTAGCTCAGAACACGCTAACATTAGCTCAGAACACGCTAACATTAGCTTACAGCATGCTAACATCAGCTTAGAACACGCCAACATCAGCTCAGAACACGCCAACATCAGCTCAGAACACGCTAACATTAGCTCAGAACACGCTAACATTAGCTCAGAACACGCTAACATTAGCTTACAGCATGCTAACATCAGCTTAGAACACGCCAACATCAGCTCAGAACACGCCAACATCAGCTCAGAACACGCTAACATTAGCTCAGAACACGCTAACATTAGCTTACAGCATGCTAACATCAGCTTAGAACACGCCAACATCAGCTCAGAACACGCCAACATCAGCTCAGAACACGCTAACATTAGCTCAGAACACCCTAACATTAGCTCAGAACACGCTAACATTAGCTCAGAACACGCTAACATTAGCTCAGAACAGTGGTTCCCAAAGATTTTCTGGGCCTCCCAATGGATTACAATAAAATCCCCCAAAAAAGAAAAAAAATCAAGTGGGCACACACATCGTTCAACCAGACATAAACCTACACACATATTTTGTTTTCAAACTCCACTGAAGTTTATTTCATACATCAGGTTGCAACAAGACTACAAACCATCTTTACAGTGAAACACTTTGGTGTAACTTTTTTTTGTTTCATTCATCCATACCGCTTCCCGCGCCCCACAATTTGGGAACCAGTGGTTTAGAACATGCTAACATCAAGTGAAAACATGCCAAGGAGAAGTTCAGATATTAAATGATAAACCTTTCCTTCATTTGGAGAAACAATAAAGTCTTTCAGCATTATTTCAGTCATTTTCCTGACCAGAACCCTATGCCTGTGTTCTGCTGACATCAAGTGGTTCTGGTTCTTTTGACCCGATGATGATGGGATGAAATGAGAACCAAAGATCTGGTGGTCACACTGAAGTGATTCTGCGGCCCCAGACCGATAATCGGTTCTTCTAGAACATCTGAAGAACCGATGCGTTTTGTTCTGGAAATCCTTCTCATTGGGAGGATGTGCTGTCACTCTGAGCCAGATACATTACCATAGAAACTGATGATGTAAGTGATGATGTCACCTTCCTCCTCAGGTGCAGGGCAGCAACCAGGTCCAACGGGCCCCCAGAGCGTTGTTCTGTCTGAAGCTCAACAACCCGATCCGACGTGCCGCACTTCACATCGTCGAGTGGAAGTATCCTTCAGCCAATCAGCTGCCAGGACATTTCAGGATATTATAAATAATGTGTAACCATGGTTACACATTTTTATAATTCCAGTTTGGACCTGGCATCATTCTGGTTCCGTTAGCATTCTGGTGTCATCACATGCAAATGGTTCTGGTTCTACAAAAAGACGTTTTCTCACAACTTTCATGCAAATTCTGAGCAAACTTTGAAAATATTGCAAAAAAAGAAAATGCGAATTAGCAGTGTTTCCATCTCCTGGTCTGGAATGAAATAACTGGGCTAGCATAATTGGGTCAGATGTTGACGTACACACAGCTGTAATAAACGGTGAAACGTTTGCTAAGCCAGAATTTATATGATTCCATCTCCCATTAATGAACTCTTTTTCAGAAAACCCAAAATCCATTTCAAGCGAGCGCAAAAACTTTGAGTCTTGCCGTTTCCGTCAACCATTTTTAATGCGATACTTCAGCATGCGAATAAAAAAACACTGATGGAAACACAGCTATTGTTTTCTGTGGGAGATCTGACATGGTCATCAGAACCTCCAGGTCCAGTGTCTCCAGAACCATGCTGAGCTGAAATCTACTGGAAGGGAAAGAGAGTGGGCGTGTGTCTCTGTTCTCTGACTGGACAGAAACCAGGAAGTCCTCCAGCAGCGGGAGAAAGAAACAGGTTCTGGTGCCATTAAAGGCCCCTGACTGAACAGGAAGCTACAGATCAGATGTAGGACCAGGCAGTTCCTCTGGTAGTTTCAGAACTTCCTGAACTCGTGTCTCAGACCGTTCGATATCTTCATTCTGTTAGCTATCTTTGCTAACTGCGTGGCTCTGGGAGTTTCCAAACCGTTTCCTGAAGATGACTCCAACTCCACCAACCATGACCTGGTGAGAGAAGGCCGGACCTCCAGAATAAGAGCCTGGGGCTGTGGAGGCAGCGGTGCTGGCTAAATGCTGGAGCAGCGGATGATTGACAGATCTGTGATCGGCTCTGAGGACTTTCTGTTCTGCTGCTCCGGCTCTCTCTGCCCTCAGCGTCCTCCTCCGTCTACAGAGCGAGCCCGTTGTTCACGCAGTCACTTCCTGTTGGAGTGATGGCTGCACCTCGCTCTCAGCCGAACTCAGGAGATGTTGTTCATTGGTCTTCCACCCAACGGACTCAAACATTTTACTGAGATCATCCAGTTCATGTTCTCCTGCCACCAGAACCGATCACGTGTTCTGCTGTCCGGTTCTGACGGACCTTGTTTTGTGTTTCAGGAACAAGTGGAGTACGTCTTCCTCATAATCTTCACCATAGAGACTTTCCTGAAGATCCTGGCCTACGGTCTGGTGATGCACCCCAGCTCCTACATCCGCAACGGCTGGAACCTGCTGGACTTTGTCATCGTCATTGTTGGGTAGGAACGCAGAAGACCTGGAGGTCTCTGTAGGCCTTTCAATCCTTCTGTGTGTGAGTCCCAGGTTCTGACCCGCTTTATTTAAGTAGTTTATATATCTGAAGTGAAGTGATTCATAATTTCCAATGATTTTATGAATAAAATCCATCCATCAGCAGCCTGGAGCCCCAGACTTTGCTCTCTCCAGCCACTGGGACCAGATCCTCCCAAAGTGTTCGTTTCCAGGCCAGCCGAGGATGGTTGTTCCTCCAGCGGGCCTCTGACACCCGAGGAAAGCCCAGAGCACACAACTGAGTTTAGGATGTCAGTCTAACTGCAGTGGTTCTGGTTCTGGCCTCAGAAGTTCTTCAGAACCTCATAGAACAGCAACCGTTATGGTGCAGCATGTTACTGCAAAAAGCTTTCAAGTGTGGATGCAAGCTTAAACATTAGCATGTTTAAGACTGATTGTTTTTCAGATTTCCCATCAGCCATTTTAATTTCAAGATAAAGGAAATTTTTTAAGATGGCTGTTGTTTTTAACTCTGCCGTAGTCGTAGATGGATGCTCAGGAAGACTGAGCCAGATGTCACGGTTGTGCCGTCAGACCGTCAGTTCCCAGAACCACAAAAGATGAAAATCTTCTAAACGCGCGTACGAGGTCAGTGCGACCCTTTTAAGGACTGCTGGAGAGCTTAACCATCAGATATTCCTAATTTTCATGACTTGGATTAACTTCATATCAAATCATGTTTTCCACTTTGATCATAACGTTCATAAAGTAATAAAATGCAGCAGAATCAGAAACGGGTCTGACATCAGTCATAAACTGGTGTCAACTTAATGGTTACTGTTAGCTTCTGCTAATTTTTTTAGGTGTAGCAGTTTAGCGTCAGCAGAGCTAAAAGATTCTTGTTTAGCAAATTAATAATTATTGGGCCAAATGTTTTATTTTACCGATAAAAGTTACTGCCTATTTTAGTGCAAACCTTATTTCCATTTTGAACAATGGCCGCCGAGGTTGTAATAGAGATTCTGTGTCCCGACTTGAAAGATGATGTTCTTCATCCATCCATCCTGTCTGAGCTGAAATGTTTCAGTCTGGAGACACTGAAGTGATGGAGCTCTGAGCCCTGCAGAGCTGGAGCTTCATCCTCTGTCCTCACCGCAGGACAAGAGACATGACTGGACGTCCTCAGAGCAATGATGATGCTGGTAATGATAAAGCCTGTTGTCATGGTAACTCTGTCTGGGGATGCTTTGCTCCACTTCACTGCATCAGAGACAGCAATGGACCTTCTGGAGTTTGCTTCATGCAGGGGACTGACTGGACGTAAACTGCTGCGTCTGGATGAGGAGAAGGTCTCAGTGGATGCCTGATCTGTGGTGGTGAGCTAAAAGGATTTACTACTTCATCGATGGTCCAGGCCTCATCTACGGTCCTAAGATGCATACCAGGACTAAAAGAACCAGAACCGGAACACAAGCACCTGAAAGGAATCTCCTCTCTGGGTTTAGAGTAGAGCTGCTGCTGCTGCTCTACAGGGTTCCAGCTTCATCTGATCATCTGGACGCCTCCAGCTGGAGGTTTTCCTGGTCCTTCCCAATGGGTGAGGATCCAAAACTCCATGGTGGGACTCCTTATCCTTGTTATCCAGGAAAACGTTGGGATCCTGCAGGGCGAGCTGGAGAGAGAACGTCTGGGTTTCCTGCCTCTCCATCACCTACCTGCGCAATTACACTAGACTCTCATTTCATCTAGCAATTAAAGAGTAATGATTAAAGCATTTTATTTCTGGCAAAGATCTAGTCACCTTACTCCCCACAGGGTTAGCATGACATATGTCATGGCCAGATATTAGTGATTGAGTGAAATCAGAGTCATTTTTTTTGAACTTCAACAGTTTACACCTCCAGAAAACAAACATTTCTCAATATTCGTCCTCTGGACGGAGCGAAGTGTAGAGAAAGGGCTGGTTTTTACCAAGTCAGCAGTCGACGGAGGGTCACATGGGTGGGTAGTTTCTGTTTACTCAGTCCTCTGGGATCAGACAATGGAGGAAGCTCCTGGGGATGTTGACTCCTCCTTCCTAGACGCCACACCTTCAGAAGTACAACACATAACTGATGTTTCACTTTTCTTTTTCTGTGCAGGTTATTCAGCGTCGTCCTGGAGACGATGACTCATAAGTCAAGTGGCGAGCAGGCAACCACTCACCACATGCCAGGGAAGCCGGGAGGCCTGGACGTCAAAGCTCTGAGAGCCTTCAGGGTGCTGCGACCCCTCAGGCTGGTCTCTGGAGTCCCCAGTGAGTTTCCTGGACAGTGACCTGACTGAACAATGTGTGTCCAACATATTTTCAGTTCTATGTGTTCTTCAGGTCTGCAGATCGTCCTGAACTCCATCATGAAGGCAATGGTTCCTCTGCTACACATTGCTTTATTGGTTCTTTTCGTCATCATCATCTACGCCATCATTGGCTTGGAACTCTTCATCGGACGTATGCACAGGACCTGCTATTACATCGGGACAGGTGCTGTACACAAACGGACTGGTCACACCTGTAATCACTCACACCCCACGAGGTCCAGAGAGAATCACGAAGATACTTTCACTCGGTTTGTCTGGGTGATCTTTCCTAAATGTTCAGCTGCTGAAAGGATGAAAAGTGACTCCCTTCTGGTTCGTCTCTCTTTGAGGCCTTTAGCAGATTTGGTTTGACCAGTTGAGCCCAAACAAAGAAATAAAACACCAAACATGTTTATTTTAAGATCCTTTCACCCTGGATGAAGCTCCTGCTCAGTTCTCAAACCTACCCCACCTGTGGTGGTTTGGGAGCTGTAGCGTAGGCTGTACGGTCAGCAGACCCTGCAGGTTGAGACTCCCATATTGATTCTACAAGCCTCCTGATTCAGGAAGCTTCAGGGCGCTGAAGCAACCACTGGAATAATAAATCACAAGCATTCAATCGTTAAATGCTGATATTTACTGATTTACTGTCAGGGAAAATGTTTCTTCACAGTGTTGTCTCGCCCAGGCTGTCACCTCTTTAGGGCGTTGTCTTTTTTGGGTATTGCCTCGTCATCTTCTTGTCTCCTCAGTGAGTTTACTTCTACCGATTGTCCCTCTTGTCTCCAGATAACTACGTGGAGGACGAGCCGGTGCCGTGTGCATTCGCCGGACATGGCCGCCAGTGCACTGTGAACGGCTCTGAGTGTCGGGGCCGGTGGGACGGTCCCAATGGTGGAATCACCAACTTTGATAACTTCTTCTTTGCCATGTTGACTGTGTTTCAATGCATCACCATGGAGGGATGGACCGATGTGTTGTACTGGGTGAGGTCTCACCTCCAGTTGTCCTCCCGTACTCAGAGTTGTGTCCACGCCTCCTCATCCTTCTCCTGGTCTCTCTCTGCAGATGAACGACGCCATTGGCTTTGAGCTTCCCTGGGTATATTTTGTCAGTCTAGTGATTTTTGGATCTTTCTTTGTTCTGAATCTGGTTTTGGGAGTCCTCAGTGGGTCAGTTCAACTCCCAGAAGGCTCTAATGGTAGGACCGGACCAGAACTCACCTCTAAATGAATGCCGTTTGAATCTTTCAGAGAGTTTAGTAAGGAGAGGGAGAAGGCCAAAGCCCGGGGAGACTTCCAGAAGCTCCGGGAGAAGCAGCAGATGGAGGAGGATCTGTGTGGATACATGGACTGGATCACTCAGGCGGAGGACATGGATGAACTGGACGAGGACGGAAACCCACGTAAGTCAGACTCTGTAGTGAGTCATTCATCCTTCAGTTCAGCAGTTTGACGTTCAGAGACAGAAATAATCCCGACTCAGCCCAGCACTCCATACCGGCTCAGATTAAGGATTTTCTCTGGATCAAAGGAGAGAGAAGCAGAATCAGGTCATGTGACATGGCTTACCACATGACTGAGCTGAGCATCAGCCGGGTCATGAAGAGATCCAGATCAATCAGAACATCAGGAACACAGCTGAAGAGGTCAGCTGTACCTTCTGGAGTCTGATGTCAATATGATGTCCACACAGGACAACCTTATGGCCGTCCTCAGGCCCACTTTGACCTCAGTAGATTATCTATGGATCTCTCCAGAGAGGAGAACGGTGAACAACGGGTCAGACTGGACAGTCAAGAAGCACAAACTCTGAAGGTCTCCTTCAAGGTTCACATCCAAAACTGCTGCTTTCTGAGAGGATCAGACTCTGAGGGCTTGTTGATGTCCTCAACCTTCAGGACCCAGGTTCTTATCATGGTTCTGATGAGCAACATGCTCACGCCTAAAACATCTAGATTTCTGCACATCTTCTCTCTGGAACCTTCAGAAACATGCAGCTCTCATTAATGGATGACAAGAAGGTTCTGGTTGGATCATTCTCTGTCCATCTGTCCATCATCTTCCATGAGGGTAACAGGTCCAGGATAGATATCTTCTCCTGACCTGTAAGGCAGAGCCCGGCTTCCCTGTGGATCAGGAGTCTTCAAGTACAGTCCTTGATGGCTGGTGTCCTGTACCTGTTAGATCGGTCTGGTCCAACACACCTGACCCAAATGGCTGAATCACCTCCTTAGTGTTTGGTCCAGTTCTCCAGAGTCCTCCTAACGTCATTATTTGACTTGTGTGTTGAAGCAGAGATGTATCTAAACGTTGCAGGATTCTGGCCTTGGAGGCCTGGAGTCAAGGATGCCTGCTGTAGAGGAAACTTATTTCAATGCTTCCAGGCTCAACTCCTTCTTCACCACCAGACACCAACACCTTCATGACTGCTGATGGAGCTGTGATGCATCTGTCCATCTACTGCTCCATCCTCCAAAGGTTCCCCATCATCTCCACGACCACACCATCACATCCTGCCAAAGATCAGGAGGAGCATAACCTGGAGGAGTCCAACATGAGATTAAGCGAACTGGTCCCGTTACTGCAGGGTGGTCTGTAATGACTCTGTCTCTTCCTGTGTGTCTCAGGGCCGTCCCTGGGGGATCTGTCTGATAAGAAGAGAAAGTTTGGCTGGTTCAGTCATTCCAACGACACTCATGGTGAGTCAGTTTCAGATGAAATGGTCCAGAATGTCTCTGACAAGACAATGATCCACAGTAGATGGTGGACACAAAGAGACAGACACACTGATGGAGGACAATAATGCTGATGTCAAAACCTTAATGCTCTCCATCTCTCTCTGTCTTCCTGTCTGTCTCTGTCTGTTAGCGAGTCTTCCGGCGAGTGAGACAGCTTCAGAGAACACGGAGAACATCGATGAAGAACACACCAACTGCTGCCAAGCCTGCTGGTAACCTTCTTCCATTTTCTCTGGCATTTTTAGAGTTTAATCAAGACTTTACTAACATTAGCTTCCGCTAAATAAAATGTTGGTATAGCATCTAGCGTTAGCTTCCACTAAGGGCCTTATCGGTATAGCACTTTAGCATTTGTGGAACTAATGTTCATAATTAGTGAATTAGAGTTAGCAGAGCTAGCTAGATAGTTAGCAGTAACCACCACTGATCAGAAGGTTGAAGAAGGCATTCTTTGTGGCCTTCTTCAACCACTGATGACCTCATCATCCAGCGCCACATTCAGGCAGTAGATTGACCTCAGTCTGTTGTGTTCCAGTGCTTCTGTGATGAAGATCAGCTGCTGGTGAGTTTCTGTACAAGAAAGTCATATTTTCAGACGTTCCTGTTGCTGAAGGGTTCTTTCTACCTCAGCCGGACGTTGCGTCGCTGGAACCGAGTCTGTCGCAGGAACTGTCGCACTGCTGTCAAATCGGTGACGTTCTATTGGCTGGTTCTCCTGCTGGTCTTTCTGAACACCTCACTCAGCGCCTCCGAACACTACAACCAGCCCGACTGGCTGACTCAAGTCCAGGGTAAGCGCCCGCCTCAGTGCTGCCACCTGGTGGCCTCTCTCTGACAGATGCTGAGCGGTCTTGTGAGGTCATTTTTCTGTCTCTGCAGACATCGCCAACAAGGTGCTGCTGTCTCTCTTCACGGTGGAGATGCTGCTGAAGATGTACAGCTTGGGTCTGGCGCATTACTTCGTGGCCTTCTTCAACCGCTTTGACTGCTTTGTGGTGTGTGGTGGGATCATCGAGACCATCCTGGTGGAGCTGGAGATCATGCCTCCACTGGGGATCGCCGTGCTGCGCTGCGTCCGTCTGCTGCGCATCTTCAAGGTCACACGGTGAGAGGTCACACCTGGGCCTCCAGGTGGGACCCAAACTCCTGGTCTCTGATGGTGTCTCTGTGTCTCCTCAGCCATTGGACGGCTCTGTCCAACCTGGTGGCCTCCCTGCTGAACTCTATGAAGTCCATTGCCTCCCTGCTACTGCTCCTCTTCCTCTTTCTCATCATTTTCGCTCTGCTCGGCATGCAGCTGTTCGGAGGAAAGTTTAACTTCGATGAGACACAGACCAAGCGGAGCACTTTTGATGCCTTCCCGCAGGCGCTGCTCACCTGCTTCCAGGTATCACGGCAACAGCAGGTGATGTCACCAGCTGAGGGGGCGTGTCCCTGACGATGACTGTGTGTCAGATCCTGACAGGTGAGGACTGGAATGTGGTCATGTACGATGGCATCATGGCGTACGGCGGCCCTGTGTTCCCAGGGATGATCGTCTGCGTTTATTTCGTCATCCTCTTCATCTGTGGCAACTGTATCCATGGCAACGAACCAACACATGGTCAATCAAATGCTTTATTACTGGGGAGCTCTGCTCATCTGACTCTCCATCCATCCATCAGAACTCCCCAAACATCTTCTCCTTATCGACCATCAGACATCCTGCTGAACGTCTTCTTGGCCATTGCCGTGGACAATCTGGCTGGAGGCGATGGGGATGACAAGAAGAAAGAGTGAGTGACAGAGAGATGGAGAAGCAGATGGAAAACCTGGATTTTATCCCGCCTGATGGTTTCCTGTTTTCTCTTCTGCAGAAAGAAGACGGAAAGTGAGGGAGAGGAGGAGGCCGAAGGAGAAGTGAAGGTCAGCAGATCAGCAGGGTCACCATGTCTCTGATGTGTCCTCGGTTTATTCTAACGCTTGTTTGTCTTTTCAGGTGGACATCGATGAAGATACAGAGTATGAGGAGGAAGAGGAGCTTCCTGAAGGAGAAGACGGTCCGTTCTCACAGTAACGTTCTGACTAAATGATCCGTTAACTTCGAACCAACCAGGAACCAGAACTGCTCTCTGCAGCCATGCTAGGACAACATCTGACTCTCCAGAGCAGAATCTCTGCTTCAGTCTTCGGTCCAGTTGATTTTTCCAAATTTAAACCCAAAACTGCTCTAGTAAAAAACAGTGAGGATGTGTTAAATGAACCAGAACCAGAATCCCCTGGTCCTGCAGATTCTGGAGACACGATTGGTTTGTTCAAATGGACAAATATTCCAGAACAGTCCAGAAAGGGATTCTGGAAACTAATGAGTGTTTCCAGGGATAACGAGTTCTGGAGGGTCAGGGTCAGATGTTGGGTCACCAAACAGACTTTGAACCATCGGTCCAGCCCAGTTCTAAAAGCAGACCAGAACCCCCAGAGTTCAAGCCCGTTATCATCTTGGTCAGGCAGACCTTGTAGCTCCAGGTCAGTAGAATGAGCTCTTCGTCCAAACAGATGTTTCCACTCTCTGCTCCTCAGACGGAGGCGTCCAGCTGAAGATGGCCGACCTTGCTCCTCCTAAAGAGAAAGTTCTTCCCATCCCAGAGGGAAGCGCCTTCTTTTGTCTCAGCAAAACAAACCCGTGAGTGTGTGAGCACCTCAGCATTCACTGACCTTTACACACACTAAAAAACATTTCAGTCTCCTGCATTGTGTCAACTAACTTGTATTCTCAAAGCCTAAGAAATCCTGCAAATTTTAGATTTTTAACTTAACAACTTAAATGTATAAGTTTCTGAAAGATAAAGCTGCAGTAAATAAGTAAGTAAACCTTAGGTCACTCTTAGAGTTGAGTGAACTAAAGTTTTTCCACCTCATAGACCCGGTTCTACTGGAACCAGAACATCTGCTCCACCTCCAGCTGCTGTGGTTCTCTCTCTCTCTGCTGAGTCAAACCAAGCTGTTCCCCTCCTGGCCTGTGGGGGCGCTGCACCAGGAACCACTGAAGGAAATGACACAAAAACCTCTGAAGACGCTGAGAGCAACTTCCTTCTTCACCAGATGGAAACAAGATGGAGGCGTCAGATTTTAGCGGTTGGAGGATTTCTCTTTAGTCTTTGGCTAAAGACCAAGAGCCATTTCTGCTGCTAGTGCTAGGCTAACACGTTAGCTTGGGTTGTATTTACCCAGAATGCCCTGCACTGTAGTCCACTTCTTGCTTTTGGAGCGGTCTCTGGTCCACTTGGCGTTCACATTCAAACTGAACCTGGACCGAGGTTTGGAGAGCCAGAGGTCACTTCTTTGGTCAGCATCAGAGTTTGACCTTAGATTGAAGCGACTGAATGGGCCTGGTGGGTCACAGATCCACCCAGTTCGGAGACCCAAATCCCACCTTCCTGGGTCAGGGAATCATGATCTCAGAGTCCATGAGGTTCCTTAACAAAAGAAAAACCAAACCGACTCATTAAGCACCATCAGTGCTGTGGTTCTGTGGGTCAGTTCTTCCAGAACCCTCAGAAAGTTCTACTTGTGTTGAAATTTTCGTTTTTGTTTATCTGGATCTGATCCGTACAGAACCAGCTGGTTCTGGTTCCACATAAAGACCTGACTCTTTTGTCTCTGTCTTTCTGTTCGCAGGATCCGTGTCGCCTGCCACACGCTCATCCACCACCACATCTTCACCAACCTCATCCTCGTCTTCATCATCCTCAGCAGCTGCTCGTTGGCTGCTGAGGATCCAATCAGAGCGCATTCCTTCAGGAACAACGTGAGTCCCACAGCCGCCTCACCAACACCAGCTCTGTGATGTCACATGTGATGTCATCAGTACGCCTCTGGGTTGGCATCGGGAGGGGCGGGGCTTCAGAAGGTTTCCGGGTAGGTCCGGGTCAGTGATTAACCGGGTCAACGAGGCAGAAATTACTGTGGCCCTGAGGTGCAAACCACTTCAACATTAACGAAACGGAAAGGGTGTGACCCAGTTGGAGACCTGAGAGATCACTGATTGGACGATGCTTCTGAACCGGACGTTATCGGCCCGTTGCTGCAATATGGCGTCCCAGCGTCCGCCATATTGAAAGAGGCTTATCTGCCAGCAAGCTAATACAAGTAAATGGACCGAACTTGGTAAAGTGCCGCTCTGCAAAGTATTTTAACTTAATGAATGTCACTGACACAAACTCTCACACACTGTTATATATAGGAATGAAAAGAAAACTAAGGAACTTTTTGATGTGATTTTTGAATTGTTTTGGGGCACAATAATTACATTTGATACAGCTGATTATTGATGAACACACACACTTTCGCAGTGGTGTATTCATGAACATATTAACACAATTCCATAACTGAATGTGCATTTGCTATTTCAAGATATGAATAAAAAACTTAAATTCATTTAAATTTTAAGGCATTTTATTTTAAAGACAAACTTTGATAATAGTTGTGAAACTTTAGCTGCATATTTTACTTTGAAAAATATTTATTACAGTGTAATATGTCAACTGTGCTATAGACAGCAGTGTGAACAAAATCCAAGACTAAATTATTTGTAATTTCTTTACATAAACTGTCATAATACTCTAACACTTCAAATTGAGATATTTCAGTTAAAATACACAAAAAGTGAAATAATAAAGTGTAGAGTACATTACAAATGTATTTATATTATACTGGCAGCACGGAGCGCAGGCAGAGTCCAGTCTGCTGGTCAAACTGGGAGCCGTTCTGAGACATCTGGCTAAAGCCAGTGATAAAAATGATCTAACGGTGCAATAGAAGATACATCTGCTCGTAAATTTACGTTATTATTATCTTAATTCTTACCTGTGAAAGGTAAAGGCAGTGGGTCCACTTTGTACTGTAAAACCGTTGAAACGTTTTCTCCACTGCCACTTTCAAGATGGCGGTGACGTAAGTAGAACTCAGGTATCCGTATTCATGCCTTTCGTCCAATCAGCGATTTCTCAGGTCTCCAACTGGGACATACGTTGTGTTAATGTTGTAGTGGTTTGGACCTCAGGGCCACCGTAAGAAATAAGAGAAAAGAGAGAAAAATTAACACACGTCCGTTTCTGATTGGTGACCCATTTAACTCGGCCCAAATTTCACTCCAATAAATCTGATCTGTTCCACTTCTGTATGTGGAAATAAATCTGAAAGTTTTCAAACCGTCTGAACGTCACACGTCATCCGACTTTTACGTTGTAAAAAGGAGAATCTAAACATCGTCTGAAAATGACAGTAAAGGAGTGAAGAATAGCAGTCTGAGTCAGTGAACGCTTCACACCTAACCTCATCGCTCCTGGTCCGACTCCAAACAGAACCGGGTCAGAAGCTGCAGTCAGTGTTCCACTAAAGGCCGTTGCTGTTAGCTTTCTTCCTTTGTCTGCTGACCATCTGGTGACCATGGCGTCGCTCTCAGCAACTTTACAATCCATCCAGACGGCGGCCATCTTTGCTAAAATCCATCCAGACGGCGGCCATCTTTACTAAAATCCATCCAGACGGCGGCCATCTTTGCTAAAATCCATCCAGACGGTGGCCATCTTTACTAAAATCCATCCAGACGGCGGCCATCTTTGCTAAAATCTAAAATCCATCCAGACGGCGGCCATCTTTGCTCAAATCCATCCAGACGGCGGCCATCTTTGCTAAAATCCATCCAGACGGCGGCCATCTTTACTAAAATCCATCCAGACGGCGGCCATCTTTACTAAAATCCATCCAGACGGCAGCCATCTTTACTAAAATCCATCCAGACGGCGGCCATCTTTGCTAAAATCCATCCAGAAGGCGGCCATCTTTACTAAAATCCATCCAGACGGTGGCCATCTTTACTAAAATCCATCCAGACGGCGGCCATCTTTGCTAAAATCCATCCAGATGGCAGCCATCTTTGCTAAAATGGGGTCGTAAACCGCTCACACAGAAATCCGTTGGGTTTAATTAGTAGCAGGAGCGAACATGCAGTTAGCACCAAGTACGAGGGCAGATTTCAAAAATACCCAGAACATTCTGAAGAAATAATTATTTAATAAGAGTCCCAGGACAGAACCCTGAGGTACTCTATGCTGACTGACGTTCCGCTCTGCTGCTCCACACCTGAGGCCTCAGCTCACCTGCAGCAGATTTGAACAGGAATGTGTTCCTGACAATGATTGTACTTCCTGTCTGAGTCTGAACTTCCTGCGTGTCTGTAGATTCTGGGTTACGCTGACTACGCCTTCACCTCCATCTTCACCGTGGAGATTCTGCTGAAGGTAAACGT
The DNA here is from genome assembly GCA_903067095.1 of Girardinus metallicus. Taxonomy (NCBI): domain Eukaryota; kingdom Metazoa; phylum Chordata; class Actinopteri; order Cyprinodontiformes; family Poeciliidae; genus Girardinus; species Girardinus metallicus. Next base: position 4,704 of record CAEGAE010071323.1, on the reverse strand, counting down.
CCGTCGGCAGGAAGTCTTGGCCCAGAGTTTCTCCTGTGACTTCCTGTGTGTTTCTCTCAGATGACGGTCCACGGCGCGTTCCTGCACCAGGGATCCTTCTGCAGGAACTGGTTCAACCTGCTGGATCTCCTGGTCGTCAGCGTCTCACTCGTCTCCTTCTTCCTGCAGTCAGTATTTAAACCTGAACTTTCTCTAACTAAGGGCACATGTAGCAAGACTCCGGCTTGATCTCCTCCAGAAACATCTTTCTAGATGCTTTCGTTCCTCCAGGGACTCGTACCTCGCCGCTCAGCTCTTTACCTTCTACCGCAGAGAAGACCTCCATGGACTCCTGCTGTGAACGGAGGCCATGCTTACCGCCTGTTGATACTCCAGTCCAGAGTCATCCTGCATGTTTTAGTTCTCTCCCTGGGTTGGACTTACCAACAATCACATTGGCTGAACTTTGCTGCCTTCTAGTCGTCAGAGTTAAGCCCAAGTTAGCTTTAGAACATCGTCTTTCTTTAGAATCAGTTTCAAGCAGAAGCATATCGTGTTTTATAGAAGCGTAAATGAATTCAGACAGTAAGAAAGCACCGGGTCTCCAGGATCTTCTCCTGTCTGGTCCCATCAGAAGTTTTCTGGTTCCTCTGTGTCTGCAGCTCCAGCGCCATCTCTGTGGTGAAGATTCTTCGAGTCCTCAGGGTGCTGCGACCTCTCAGAGCCATCAACAGGGCCAAAGGACTGAAGGTAATTGTCCCCTGCTGGTGAGGATGTGAGAGTCAGGGCCGGGTCGGGTCTCAGAGGAGGTTCTGGCCTGGTTCTGGTCGTCCAGGTGTCAAGTCTCTCTGGTGTGTGTGTTGCAGCATGTGGTCCAGTGTGTTTTTGTGGCCATCCGGACCATCGGGAACATCATGATTGTCACCACGCTGCTGCAGTTCATGTTCGCCTGCATCGGCGTCCAGCTCTTCAAGGTTCCTCTCCGCCGTTCGCCCGGCCCAGGCCTGACGCTGCCACCGCCTCACTCTGCTTCTGCTTTCAGGGGAAGTTCTACCGCTGCACCGACGAGGCCAAGAGCACTCCGGAACAGTGCAAGTGAGTCAGAGAGGCGGTTCTGGTCCAGTTCTGGTCCGGCTCTGGTTCTGCTCAGGCTGAACCAGGTGTGTGTCTGCAGAGGAACCTTTGTCGTCTACAAGGACGGAGACGTGAGCCACCCAACGGTCAGGGAGCGCATCTGGCTGAACAGTGACTTCAACTTCGACAACGTCCTGATGGGGATGATGGCGCTCTTCACCGTGTCCACCTTCGAGGGCTGGCCCGCGTCAGTGTCCCACCTTCATCAACTCATCTCCCTCAGCTACATCTGAACGTTTGTCTCTTGGTTCTCCAGACTCCTCTACAAAGCCATCGATGCCAACGGAGAGAACTCGGGTCCGATCTACAACTACAGGGTGGAGATCTCCATCTTCTTCATCGTCTACATCATCATCATCGCCTTCTTCATGATGAACATCTTTGTGGGTTTTGTCATCATCACCTTCAGAGAGCAAGGAGAGCAGGAGTACAAGAACTGTGAGCTGGACAAGAACCAGGTAAGACCTGGTCCTACTGGACCAGAACCTCAGCGAAAGTCCAAATCAGTCTGAGGACAAAATGTCTACATGAGACATTGTCCATCCAAACCTCCAGAAAAATATTCACTCTGGCTGATAGAGGACATCAGACTATGAAGACCACCAAGAGACCAACAGAACCGGGTCGTCTTTGTCCCAATTCTGGTTCCTAAACCCTCCGTCTCAGCTGGGTGCAGGTCCACCCAGCTGCAGTACCCTCCTCTTCCTCAGTCAGGCCTCAGGAATTCTCCCTGATGTTCCTCCACATTTCTTTGATGGTTTCTAAACCCAGAAAAAAAAAAATCACATTTTAGCAAAAGATCATCATCGAGCATCAAAACCTGCTGGGTGGGCGGAGCCTGAAGGCTCCCAAACCTGGGCGTTCAGTGGACGTCCATCTCAAGTCTGTGTGGATCTCCGCGTGGCGAAAGTTGTGTTTCTGCTTCAGATCAGGACTAAAACTACAGAAGGAGTCTCCTGATTGTGGCTGGAGTCTGAAACGCCGGGACTGTCCACCATGTTGGACAGAGCTCCTCCCACAGCCGGTCCTGGTTCTGTATGATTGGCTTGATTTGGTTCTGGATCTGTTGGTCTTGAGAAGTCCACTCAGAACATTGTCTGGTTCACCCGGTGGAACAGAAGTAAACCAAGAGAAAACCCTCAAAACCTGATTCAGACCCAAACAGTTCAGTTCTGTCGGCTTCCATGAAATGTCTGGAATAATTCCAGACAGAAAATTAAACGTCTTTGCTGTTTTAGTTTGGTGGTTCTGCTGGATCAGTTCCTGTCCTCGGTCCAGTATTTGGGCTGCAGGACGCTCTGTCTCATGTCTGTCCCATGTCTCCTGCCTCATCTCTGCTGTCTGCCTCTGTCTCAGCGTCAGTGCGTGGAGTACGCCCTGAAGGCTCAGCCTCTGAAACTCTACATCCCAAAGAACCCGGTTCAGTACAAGTTCTGGTCCATCATCAACTCCACGGGGTTCGAGTACGTCATGTTCGTCCTGATTCTGCTCAACACCGTCACACTGGCTGTGCAGGTCGGTACTGGTCCAGTTAGTCAAAGCCGATCCAGTCGGAACAAAGCAAGCTGAGTGCTTTCTCTGCTGCAGCATTACGAGCAGTCCAAGACCTTCAGCTACGTCATGGACATCCTCAACATGGTCTTCACTGGACTCTTCACCGTAGAGATGCTCCTGAAGCTGCTGGCCCTGCGGCTCCGGGTGCAGAACCGAATGCAGATGGACAATCGGTCGGTCCGCATCCTGCACGGCGTCTCATGTCTTCCTTGTCCTTGCAGCACTACTTTGTGGACGCCTGGAACTCCTTTGATGCTCTAATTGTGGTCGGCAGCGTGGTGGACATCGTGGTGACAGAGTTCAGCGTGAGCAGCAGATCACAGAGAAATGATCATCTCTATCCAAAATCCCACTGAAATAATCACGTCTCAAGTTTAAAAATCAACTTTCATGCAGGAGTTAACGGATGTTTCTGTTTCAGAGCGGAGAGGACAGTTCCAGGGTGTCCATCACCTTCTTCCGCCTGTTCCGAGTGATGCGACTGGTCAAGCTCCTGAATAAAGGGGAGGGGATTCGCACGCTGCTGTGGACATTTATCAAATCACTGCAGGTTAGAGGGGCGGGGTTACCAGGGGCGGGGTTAACCAGAGAGAAGGAGGTAAACAAACCTTCAGGTTGAGCCATCAGTCTGGTTGTCGGGTTGAAGCCCCGCTGCCTGGCTCCTGGGCGCCGGGTCAGGCTGAGACTCTCCCGTCCTCTCCCTGCAGGCGCTGCCGTACGTCGCTCTGCTCATCGCCATGATCTTCTTCATCTACGCTGTCATCGGCATGCAGGTGAGTTCACACACAGGTAAGCCTGTAGGGGGTGCTGACGCCAGAGCTGCTGAGCTTCTGGAAGGTTCTGCATGTCTCCCAGAACCTGAACGCACTAGGACCAGGTTCTGGCTGTCTTTGGGTAAACTGCTCCCTCTGCTGTGTCTGGCAGACGTTTGGGAAGATCGCGATGCAGGACTACACTCAGATCAACAGAAACAACAACTTCCAGACGTTTCCTCAGGCCGTCCTGCTCCTCTTCAGGTCAGAGGCTTCTCCTCTCCTTCTGGATGCTCAGCGCCTGGTGTCTGCTGGTTTACTTGTGTGTGTGTGTGTGTGAACAGGTGTGCCACAGGTGAAGCGTGGCAGGAGATCATGTTGGCCAGCCTTCCAGGGAAACGCTGCGATCCGGAGTCGGACTATGAACCAGGAGAGGAGTTCAGCTGCGGAAGCAACTTCGCCATCATTTATTTCATCAGCTTCTTCATGCTGTGTGCTTTCCTGGTGGGAACCTGAACATGCCCAGAATGTTCCCAAGAATGTTCCCATAACATCCCCAGAACATTCCTGAGTTTGGACCAGAACACTTCTCTTTCTCTCACTTAGATCATCAACCTGTTTGTTGCCGTCATCATGGACAACTTCGACTATCTGACCCGTGATTGGTCCATCCTGGGGCCGCATCATCTGGATGAATTCAAAAGGATCTGGTCGGAGTACGATCCAGAGGCCAAGTAGGTTCTGCTTCCTGTCAGTGGTCCAGTTGTTCTGTGAGCTCAGTTTATGATAAGCTTCTTCAGATTACATAGATCTGAGATGTTCCTGAGTTCTGCTGCTGCCATTTGGAGCAGAAACTGGAATCACTGATCTGTGGAACGTTTTGTGTTCTCAGAGGTCGGATCAAACATCTGGATGTGGTGGCGCTGCTCCGGAGGATCCAGCCTCCTCTAGGGTTCGGCAAGCTCTGTCCACACAGAGTGGCCTGCAAGGTAAGCAGGACTAACCCGACTCCGGTCCGCCTTAACCCGACTCCGGTCTAGGGCTGTTGTAAACGAGTATTTTAGTAATGGAGTAATCTATCGATTATTTTTACAATTAATCAGGTAATCAGATAAAAAAAGCTAAACTAAAACATTATAAATCCAACATAACAGCAGTTTTACTATCATATCAACATCAGTCCAGTTTTTCACATTGAGCTTCTCTAAGTTACTTTTCTGTAGTTTATAAAATGAACCTGTAACAATAACAGCTCACTTTGTTAACTTGAAGAAAAGTTATACAA
>CAEGAE010071322.1:0-10318 GCA_903067095.1 Girardinus metallicus | reverse complement strand
CCTGATTCCGCTGCTCACTCTCTTTTTATTCCTTAGGGTGGTCCCTAGTTACATCAAAGCTGTAGCCACTAAGGGGTCGGGGGCATACAGGCTACAACTCAGTGCCTTTTACAACACCTTGGAATGCCTCACCCCCATAATAAACAAACAGTTGTAAAACAAGATGAGGGGTCACTCTGAACATCTGGTCTGGTCCCGCATTCTTCTTTCTTCAGATAGTTCCTGTTGCATGGCATTTGCATAGAATACTCCAACTGCAATGTTTCTGTTGCAGAAGGCTTGTCACATAGTTAAAACATAAGTCACTACCTATCTCTGTTAAGTAAGTTCAAACCTAAATATTAAGATGCATTTAATATAAAGCATACTAGTACTACAAAGCATAATAGTAATACAAAGGATCCTAGAAATACATAGGATAATAGTAATACATGATAAATTATATACAATTACCCCAACAGGGATGCTGACCTCCACAGCGTGAGTGTACTGCTCCATCTTATCATCGATCCTGGTCAGGAGGAAGGGAGGCTGAGTCTTCTTGAAACTGTTGCTAAATAAGACACAAGACACTGACGTCCGTTAAAATGAAAGCCACAAACGGTTAACTAGATAAGACAGATAACTGTGTCTGTGTGCAACTTTACACTTAGCTGTCATGATATGTCATTTTAGAGCTTCCAGAAACTAAAGCTTTTTAGCCTAAACAAAGTCAAACTAAGCAAATGCTGTTTTACCTTTGTAGGTCAGATATTTCCATACATTTCCTGAAGGCATCTTCATATTGTTATTGACCGTTAAGGGTTTGCCTCAAGCAGAGGAGTTTAAGTGCCATATTTTCATAAAGGACAGGATTCACTCAATACAGATGTTATTGAGTTATTCTTTAGAGAATATCAAGCGTGAATTCTCAAAAGCTATCAACAAGAAAGTTAAATGATCTTGGACTTGTACATCCTGATAGAGATCCCTTGTCTTGAAAGTTCCTCAGAACTGATCATTTCCTTCTGCAGACTGCCTGGAGCCGCCGTCCCTCACCCACCACTGGAGAGAAGACAGTCCCTGACATCTGGACTCAGTTAAGCAGAGCTATGAATCCCAACCGAGGAGTATTATATCCTGAAAAATGTGTTAGTGGGGGGTGTCCTTTGACCTTCTTCCTCATGTTGCCATGTCTGTCTTAACTTCAGGCAAGTAAGAGTTAATCAGCAGCTATAAAGCAGTTAGGACAAACAACTGAAGCCATCAACTTTAGGCATAATGATTAATAACGGCATTTTCCACTAAAGTAGATTTAAAGTGATTTTAGTTTTTCCAACTTACACCTTTTTTCAGGCTAGGGCTGCTAACTTTAATTCTGGGAACAATTCATGATGGAAAGTTTTGTCACTCCAACATGGGATGCTTTCAAAGCTGCCTCTGAGAAATATCAGCAGGCTAAATATTAGCTTCATAGACTAGCGATAGGCCTGCAATCTTTGTTCATTGGCTGCTTTAACCTGTGATGTCCAAACCTCTTAGCATTCAAGCCAGAATCATTAACCTGAAAGTAATGAAAGCACACAAATTGAAATGCTTTGCACATTAAGAACACAAAACATTTCTTGTATATTTTATTTAATCTCCTCAACGATGAACCAAACACACATCACATGAACGGTGTAAAGTTGTCAGAGTTTTGTTAGGAGGGTGAATCTGTAAATCCCTTTAGATCCAAAGCATTTAAAGGATTGTTAATTAAGGACAGGCTCACATTTTAGGGGTTAGTTTTTTATTTGGTGGCATATTTTTAGCCTTCGTTAGAAACAAGAACCCTGTTCTTTAGGGAAGTTAACTGAATGGGTGCGATAAAGCCTACTTGTTGGAAGTTCTTTTTGATCTTATTTACTATGATTGTTAAAATCAAAAGAAATAAAATACGGTCATTGAAATAGTGGGATTCAAGGTGAATTTAACTTATTTTACTCTAAAACCTCCAAGTTAGTGAAAAACACAACCCTATAATCTTTAAAAAGCAACATATCTGCATCAGCTGCCTTTGCAGTTTGACCAAATGTCTTGAATGGTGACTGTGTATCGCAAAACATCATCCTGACGGCCACAAACGGCCCACCAGCCACACTTTGGACACCGCGGCCTGAACAAGCCTCTAGCAGTCATATTCTGTTTTATTTTGAATAGAATCTTGAAAACATTTAAAATATTTCATCCACATTTTTGATGAAATATTTCTAAGAGAATAACTTTTTTCACTAAACAAAAAGGACTGAGGACATAGTTACCTTTTCTTTAGTGAGCGGTTCAGGGAGTTGGTTCTCTCTGTGATCTGAAAAAGAAAAAAAGGTCTGGGTCATGTGTCATGCCTTCAGACTGTCAAGTTCCTAAACAAAGCCCCAGATGTCCATGGTGATCTACACATGCTCAGCAAACTCTGACATGTTTAACACTTAGTTGTGACAGTGTGATTAATAGTAATTCATAGTGAATAACTTTATTGTTCAAGCAGAAGGCCACAGAGCTTATCGTCTTGCAGGCAGTCCTGATCAACATGGCGACAAACATCTGAATCATTTCAAATAAAAGCTGCCTTGTCTTCTATCTGGGCTGATGAGCTCAGGACTGGGTTAATATGGTACCTTTTCAAAATCGAGCTAATTGTAATCAGAATGTGTTTCAGTCAAAATATTGCTGCATGAAAGAATTTACTGATGGCATTTTAATGCATGACAGAGCAAAAATCACTGAAACATGAGGCTCAGTGGATGATTGTAGGTGTAAATTGTTAGTACAGCTTATTGACAAAATTATTAAAATTCTCATTTTTGTAGCATTTAGCATAATGAAAATAAATGTGGTATTTCTATTTCTAGTTTGATCTGATTGAAGTTCACACAGCAAGACAAAAAGGTCAGTGTGTCTTTTCATTCAGTTTATATCGACGTCTGGTTTCATCTGTTAAACATTTGAAAGCATCAGTGAACTTTAAATCAACGTCACATGCTGTCAAGGTGCAGCCAGGTCATGCTGACTTTGCAAACTCACACACACACATGGAACTTACAAGAGCTCAAAGACTGAACCCATCAGCTGCAAAGAGAACACAGTTATGTTCATTCCTTTTTTTTGTATGTTCACTAAAGTTTATTTGACAAAAGTCTGTTAAGTAATAAAGCCTGGTCTGGTGCTTCTGTTTTTGGTTGTTTTTAATGTCCTTTGTAATTGATTGTAACATTAAAACCAAAGATTAACTAAACCAGGCAGCAAAATCTTTAACTAAGCTGGTAAATTATAAAGGTGAAATAAACACAGTTATATCCCGTTAAAAGCTGCTTCCTACATAACGTCAGATTTTCCCAGATGGGATTTTAACGACACAAAAAATAAAGTTGTCAGCTAACAGTTATTGTCATCTGACGCATTCACATTATTATATTTTTTATTTCTTTCATCCTGAACAGATATGAGCTAAGTTCCATTTAAGTTTATTATTTTTCCTGTTTTAAACCCATCATGCAGGTCAGTGTAAAGTTCTGAAAACATGCTGCTTAAGAGCTTTTTGTTTGTAAAAGACTAGAAGAAGCTGAATATCGCGGCACCAAGTAAAAATAAAATGCCTTTTAAGGTTTTGCAGATGAAAACATAGTCATGCTGTTCAGTTTTTATCACCTTGTGTGTTGAAACTTTGGGACTGAACGCCTCCTCTCCTTCTGCACTGGATGTACTGAGGCTCTTCATCCTTTTTGCTGCTTCCATCCTCCTCCTCTCCATGTCTTCCCTCATCTTTCTTCTTTCCTCCTGAACGGAATTCCAAAACACTCGATCACATCATGTTGTGCAGTACGGTCTGATGTGAAACACAGCCAGCATTTTCCTCCCTGAATGTTCCTCAGTGAAGTCTTCATTTCCAAAGTATTCTGACTGATATGAAAGCAGTTTATCACAAACAGTGATGAGGGAGTTGTGTTTACAAATCAATGTCTACTCAGAACCTTTCAGTTTCTGGCTCTTTAATCTAAAACTTTATTTTTCTTATCAAAGGAAGTTTTTTTTTTTTTTGGTTTTACTTTAAAAGTCACATCTGCAGCTCCTTCTTACAGAAACACAACATAAACTCAATTCACTCCGGAAGTTTCAGAATTTGATTGTGCTGATTTACTGAAATATTGACCATCTTTGAACTGCCTTGTTGCTGAAATGTGCGACACTTTTTGGTTAATCTCTAAACTCTTTTATTTGATATAAATATCTACATAAAGCAAAAGGATCCCAGATTTTATTTCACTCATTCTGCTTTCACCTCCTCAGCAGCCAGCTGCTGCTTCTCCTCCTCCTCCCTCTGGCGCTCCTCTTCCTCACGAGCTCGCCGTCTCTCCTCCCGTCTCCTCTTCAGCTCTTCCAGCTCCTGCTCGGCCTCAAACTGCCTGTGTCTGATTTGCTCCAGCTCCTGACTCTCCTTCTCCTGCAGGCTCTGGCGGATCCTCTCCAGTCTCTGCTCCGCCTCCAGGAAGGGCTTCGCCTCCTCTGACTCCACAGATTGTCTGCATACGACACAAATATCTTGGCCTAGGCTCTGGACTTATTTATTAAACAAGTTATCTGAGTTAATTATTTTATGAAGCTTTAGTCCCAAACTAATTACTTTTGCCCTTCTAAACACAGAATTATGATCAGAAGAATATTGGTGACATTTGTGTGGATTATGCTGTCCAGGAAGACCAAATCAGTAACATTTTATTAGAAGGGTTGTGCATAAGACTGACATGACACTATCATAAATATGACATAACATCTGTTATAACAAGAAGAAGACTTTATGAATGGCTATGACTATTGTCAGGGAAGTGTCATTCAGTAAACCTGAATGACAGATTTAAAACACTTTTAATTTAAAGCAAAGTTGCTTTAAAAGTCTATTAAAAGCTCAAACTTTGCATTAAAAGTGACAGTCACAAATACTCAAAATATTCTTGTTCATAACAGATGTTATGTCATGTTTGTAACAGAGTCATATCAGACTTATGCACACCCTGTCAAATAAAGTGTTACCCAAAAATGTATTTCTTTCATGGTGGATAAATTAAGAGCGTTATGTTTGGACTATTTTCTCTCTCACACACACACACACACGCACACACCCACACACACACACCTGCTGGATCTGCTCCTCTGGTTCATGACTGATGTCACTTCCTGGCCGGCCGTGCCACTCTTTTGGCTGTTGTGTTTTGGCTTCTGGCAGAGGAAAACCTTGGACGTGTAGGATACTTTAAGTTCTTTCTTTTTCGCTTCCTGTTGGTAAAATGTTAGAAAAAAAAAACACTATTTGAACATATAAGATTTTTTTTGTGTGTACCAGATATTAAAAATCTTGATCAAATATGTTTTCAAATTATTTTTGCACTTTAAATTCAAAATATTCTTTTTAACAGCAATGTCTGATTTTCATTGGTTACTTTTAGTCAAGTTGTATTTATTATTACTTTTGTCTATTTCAAGTTATGTCAGTGACCGTTGAAGGCTTTCCATTCTTTCATAGAGGCGTGCCAACAATTTGTCCACATGTGTAAAACATCTGAGTTCAACCCTGTTTCTCAGAGTAACAGGGTCTTTCTCACTCTAAGCAAGATCTCTTAATGTTAAAGGAGAGTTTTCCTTCTCACTGTTGTCACATGCATGCTGCTAACTATGAGTTTGTGTCTCTGGGATCCACACTGTGGCTAGTTGCCCAGCTGGCTTTGACAAGCTTTGTTTACCAGCTATGATCAAGTTGGAATATATGAAACTAACTTTTAAATCTGTTGGGTTAGACTAAATTAACACATTTTATCCATGGATTTTTTTATGTGTTTTTAAAAGACGATTGTTGAGGATCTGCACTAAATAATAAAACTGAGTTGAATTGAATTAAATTAGTGGTGTAGAGAGCTACATTTTGTTTCTCACATCACTCTAAATCTAATGAAGATCTCTCTGATTTCAAGATCAGTTTTGTCTTTTACTTGATAAATTAAGAAACAACAGATTATTGACATCATCACAAAAATAAAAATAGAAACAGAAAAAAATTTCTTAGCAACTTCAGAAATCCTTGTGACTAAGAAACCAGACACTTTAATGTTTGACACAAAACTCTTACCTCTGCATTTGGCCTTTGAATCTCTTGTTTTGTGGAAAGCAGCACTTTGTCCTGTTTCATTCCCTCCCTCTCCTTGACTCCCCTGACCTTTTCCTTGTAATCGTTCCTCCTCTCTGCCTCCATCCTGATGTTGTCAGCATCTTCCTGATCTTGTCTTTGAACTGGACTGAACGGCGTCGAAGCAGCGTGAGCAGCCATTGTAGCTACATTGTTCTTCGTAAAGACATTTTCTTCTTCTTCCTCTTCTTCTCCATCCTGACTGAGCTCGCGCAGTCGCTGCTGTCTTTGTTTTTCTCTGCGCTGAGTCCAGTCACTAAAACCCTCATCCTCCTCAAGAGAAGGGGAACTGCTGGGTTTCAGTTCACGATCATACCTGAAGTAACAAGAATTATACAAATATGGTTCAGCTGCAGTAATTGGGTGGCACACCTATAACCATGTACCTCTTAAAGGGCCAGTGTTATGTGTGTGTTTTCAAGACAAAAGCGCCATTGTATAGCGCAATTAAGTAACTAGGTTAATTAGAGTTGTTGTAAGAATGCTATATACTTTTTTTTGTATCACACGGGTTACATGAACTAGACGTGGTTCACAAAGAAGATAACAGGAAGTAGTTGGAGGATCATGGCGTAATGTTTTTTAATGACTTGTTCACATGTGATTTCAATTGCAATTTAATGGAAATACAACAATTATGAGATTGAGTTTTTTTCGACATCAGCAGACTAATGATAAAGTTTTCTATAGATTTGTTTATGACTCAGAATACTTTAACACATTCTGACACACTGAAAGAAATAAATCATTGACTTAACATCATTTTTTATGTCGACAGATTCCACATAATTGTATTATGTTAGTTGAAAGCAAAACAGACATAGCAACCTAACATTGAATTTAAGCTTAACCAAGATAAAATGATTGAATTAACCCAACTACTTCAAATCACTTCAGATTGACAAACAGAAGTTAGATGAACTTTTTTGTTAGTCTGACAAAGCTTTTTTCCAATGAACTTGTTTTATTTGTTCACTAAACATAAACTAGTTTTGTTACTTTAACAACTAAAATTAACTTTCCATCAACCAACGTTTTTTAAGTTAACTAATTATTTTCTAGTAAAGTTAACTAAATTCCAGTTTGTCCACACAAATGAATTAAGTAGGCTTAACTTCATTTTGTTATGTTCTTTATTTAACACCAGATTTTACACATTCCATTCTTTTAACCAGGTTAACAGAGACAAGAACATAAACTGACGAACAATAAACGTTCAACTTCAAATATGTCGTATTTGACAACATTAGTCTTAACCAAGTTCAAAGAAATAGAATCTCAAAGGACAATTCACAGTATAAACTTCAGTAAATACTAATGTAGAACATGGTGTAATAACACTCTGAGGATTCACACACAACTTGGCAACGACTGGCTTTAATCTAAATTATCATCTGTGAATTAGGAACATTTTCTTTCATTAAATCATTCTGAAAATGATCCCACAATTATAATGTTTTTGATCATCTTGTTGGTTGTTTCGACACTACATGACTTGGAATTGATCTACAACATTTTTTAAACTTACTGCTTAATACTGTGGGCATTGCTCTCAGTAGTTACACACAAAGCAGAGAGAGCTGCTATGTTCTCAAAATGCCAGAAAGATTAAACCACTGAGGATAAATGATCAAAATTACCTTAAAGAACAATAAAAAAAAAAAATGCATTTCACTCAGCTGAAAAATGCTAAACAAAACCATCTACGTGTCTACATTCTGTCACTACGGTGGACTGAAACTATCATCTGCCATTTTAAGACTTGTACAATGATGGATCATTGTGCTTTGCATCATGCCCTCTCATTTTAAGATTTTCCAGCTACATTTTCTCTGCAATCAAAATGGTAAACAGTAATGGTACACTCAAACTCAAAATTCAGTTCTGTCTATTTCACCTTCAATATAATATTCAAATAATCACAGCAAACTATTCAATAAAACATATTTTGTTTTATTGTAAAATCAAGCAGTTTTTTAAATTATTTTTACTAGTGCAAATATACTGTAAAACACAAAACCTTACCAAGTATTTGTCTAGTTTCTAGAGCAAATATTTTAGTCCACTTGAAATTATACAAAACTAACTTGTCAGTAGCTGTTCATCAAGATATATCAAGTTATCTTGGACATAAGCTTGCAATAAGTTGCAGATATCTTTGCTTGTTGTTGGCTGTGGGTGGACGGACTGACCAGGCTTTCAGTTTTCTTCTGAGGTTGGGGAGCACTGTTGGAACGACCTCACTAGTCTTGAGCTGCTGTCTGTCTGAACTGAGTGATCAGGGACAGAAGTCAGGAAGGTGACCAACAACCTGATGGTCACTCTGTCAGAGCTTCAGTGTTCCTCTGTGGAGAGGAGAAACAGCTGAGTAGCAACAATCCTATGATAATAACTACAGTCACTTAGCAAAGAGGACAGAAGTACATTTAGCAGAAACTTAAAAGTAGTTTTTCAGCACAACAAAACTCAAGAGTCACAAAAGTCCCAAAAACAGAAAGCTCACATATATTAGTTTTATTTATTCATAAGCAGTGGTTCTTAATTATTTTCTGTCAAGCCACCCTAGTGAACACATTTTTCACCCCCGACCTCTATTTAAATATTCATCTGTGCTCATCACTGGCACCAGGATTCTGTAAATTATCAAAGCTAATTAATAAAATGGGCTACAACGACTTAAAAATTCATTTGCTTCAGCTTTTATTATTGTTTCAAGTATTAAACCAACGTCCACCAAACGTTCGCCTTGAGCCGTGACTTTTACACTGGACGCTTTGGTGAGGCATTCTACCAAAATTAACCTTCATAGAGAATAATATAAATTCCAGTGCAGGCAAACCATCTCGTAAAAGTACCGTCCAGATAGACCATTTTAAATGAAAGGTTATGCAGGCGACCCGCGTCGAGATAAAAAATAAAAAGGAGGGTGTGTGTGATGTGGGGTGGAAGCATTTTTTGACTTAAAACAGAACAGTGCGGCCAACGGTCGCCCCATTTCCCCTCGCCTAGGTTAAACTGGGTTAAACACGTAAACCTAGCCACCCTCCTCTGATTTAATTTTGGCCGTCACAAACTTCTCCGTCTATTCTCAGCTCTGCACACCCATGTGCCCAGCGTAGATGACTTCTTCTAGCCTACCGAGGAGGAACAGGCGGCCTGTTTAATTTGAGCCGTTAAAACTGTTCCTGTCCCTGCACGTCTCCTTCCCTTTCCCTCGCATATTTTTAAGTACATTATCAATAAACAACAATAACAGCAAACTGGTAGAAAAAAATAATCCTTACCTGATACAACTTTTAGAAAACTGGGATTGCCAACGTAAATTCACGGCGAAAGGGACTTCAAATTCGGAAAGTGGCGGGCTCCCGACTGTTGTCTTCAGATGAACATCCAGACTTTATTTTATTTTTTATGAAAACATGTCTTTTTTGACCATTGTTGTCGCCAATGTTATCATTATTTTTATTCTCCTTCTTCTGTTAGAAATGAATGCCCACACATTCTGCCAGATCAGTAGTATTTTTAAGCATAATATATATTTACAACGTAAGAACAACATTACATGTTGTTCTTACATTGATAATTGTTGGACTAATATTAAAACTTGACAATGTAATAGATAACTATTTACAAAACAATAATGATGTATGAGTTTAAAACTGAACTGATGTTGTGAAAATTTCTATAACGTTTTAAACATAGGTTTCCAAAGTGAAATTATTCAATATACAAATATTTTTAAATAAAATTTAAAATAAATAACCTTATAACAAGTGCTATAATTCAAATTAAAACACAGAACAAATGCCAAGCTTTGAAACAAAAATAAGTGAACTCTGCATGGCTTATTTTGAAGCTCATAACAGGCTTCACAAGTAAAACTTGCTGATGTGTCCGGACATCCCGCACAAGCATGGTGAAACCACATCTCACACACATCACAGGATATCTGCAGAACACAAAATTTTATATTCATTGTAATATTTCATGTGTCATGTAGATAACATAGAGCATGTTTTAATTATAATTTTTCACCTAATATTTAAAAATTTGAATCCCTAAGATAAGATTGGCGACTCCAATGGTCAAAAAAGACATGTTTTCATAAAAAATAAAATCTGATGG